>NQII01009119.1:0-16536 GCA_002778355.1 Clitarchus hookeri
ATATCAATGTATAATACTACTGTTTTACAACAGTAAAATAAGGAAGCTATTTATTTTATTCATAATATACTCCATCAAGTTAAAAAAAACAAGGTGTATTTAGGGCCGAAAATCAAAAGGGTGATGTGAATTCACTGTACTTACCTATAATATTTTGTTTGTTTTAAATCTCGTAAACAAAATTTCACCTATTTCTCGTTAACTAATTGAGCTTAAATTTTGTTAGGTAGATATATTTCCGGTGACAATATAATATTATGATAACTTCTGGATCCAACTCCTCAGCCCTGATGCTGCAGGGATACTGCCCGCAAAAACTATAAAAGAGTAGACCGGCTGGTTTTAAATTACCATTATTTCATGGGGAGAGATTTCATCACTAGTGTTTAGGTTACTCCTCNAGTAGACCGGCTGGTTTTAAATTACCATTATTTCATGGGGAGAGATTTCATCACTAGTGTTTAGGTTACTCCTCACTCATAATTTTTTTTGTAATTTTTTTTCTTATTTTATATATAGATTGATATGAGCAGCAGACCTAGAGATACGGGCAGACACTATGCTTCTGGAAGTGCAAAGCGTAAAGCAAAAGATGAAAAAAAAAAAAAAAAAAAAAAAAAAAAAAAAAAACTAATATGTTATATCAAAGACACGTAAGCTTTCTGAGTTTTTCAATGTTTCGGAATGATATTCCTGAATGTAAAGAAANAATATGTTATATCAAAGACACGTAAGCTTTCTGAGTTTTTCAATGTTTCGGAATGATATTCCTGAATGTAAAGAAATTTAATTAGAAAACACAGAGGTTGCATCTTATTGTACAGAGGATGGCAGCACTATAGGAAATTCATTAGGATCTGTAACTATTTCCGATATAGCCACATGTAATACAAGTGATACTGCACTCGAACAGACAGCAAGTCCTCCCAATTCAGACATATTGTCTTCTAACCTAAGAGATGTTAAAAGCACAGCATGTCCTCTAAACCCAGAAACGTCGTCTTCAAGCCAAAAAGAGTTTGTAAGCATATCACANATGTTAAAAGCACAGCATGTCCTCTAAACCCAGAAACGTCGTCTTCAAGCCAAAAAGAGTTTGTAAGCATATCACATGCTTCCGATGTTACTACATCTTCTGCATGCCAAAAACAAAACAAAAATAAAATCTACTCCAATGATATTGCTGAATGGCCGAGCAACTTTGATCAAGATTATTGGATTGCGAAAGAAAGTAGCGAAGTGCAACATATGAACAGTAATTTTTTGTCTTCAGAAAATGTATGACAATGAAAATAAACCACGTTTCTGTCAGAGGTCATTTTTTACATATAGACATAAAGTAAGGGATAAAACTCAGGTGAGAGATTGGTTATGTTATTCAGAAACTAAAGGGAAACTTTTCTATTTTGTTTGCACAGTTACAGATTCAGACGGTTCGGCACGGTTTACGAAAGATGGATTAGATGACTGGAAGAATGTGCATATTTTGTTGAAAAGACTTGAAAAAAGCACTTTGCATGGACAAGCAATAATTTTGCTGTTAGTTCACAAAAACAAGGATTCACGTGTCGATTCCCAACCTGTAAACCAAATAGACACCAAACAAAAATATTGGTGGTCACTCTTAGAACAAATTACTGCAGTTATAAATTTTTTAGCAGAACGAGGTTTTGCATTTCGGGGTAGTGATGAAATTGTAGGTTNGAACAAATTACTGCAGTTATAAATTTTTTAGCAGAACGAGGTTTTGCATTTCGGGGTAGTGATGAAATTGTAGGTTCACCTCACAATGGAAATTATTTAGGTTTATTAGAATTAATAGCTAAATTTGACATTTTTCTGGCCAAACATATACATATTCATGCAAATAAAGGAAAGGGACATACGTCATACTTGTCAAAAACAACATGCGAGGAATTTATCCATCTAATTGCATCAAGTATACTGAATCATATTATTTGCGAAATTAAGAGATGCAAATACTATTCAGTATCATTGGATTCTAATCCAGATATATCGCATATAGACCAACAGACTCTGATAGTGCACTATGGCCTACCATCTGGACCAGTGGAAATGATTTTAAGATTCTTGGATATGTAAGGCAATACTGCTGAACAACTCGCTCAAAGTTTACTAGATTTTTAAAATGAGAATGGTATTAATATCAAAGATTANAAGGCAATACTGCTGAACAACTCGCTCAAAGTTTACTAGATTTTTAAAATGAGAATGGTATTAATATCAAAGATTATCGAGGGCAAGGCAAAGTTATGACAATGCCAGCAACATGGGCGGGAAATACAGTGGCTTACAAACACTAATTAAGGAGATAAATAAATACGCGGAATACATACCCTGGTTTGCACACTAATTAAATTTGGTTGCCAAGTGTGCTGCAGAATGCTGTACAGAAGCATCAATTTTCTTCGATTTCGTTGAAAGCCTATAATCATTTTTTCCTCTTCAACCTATCAATAGGGTCTTTTTACGAAAGCATTAAAAGATAGTAGTTCAAAAATTCCAATTTTGAAAAGATTATCGGACACTAGGTGGTCTGCCTGAGCTGATGCGACGAAGGCACTTTTATGTGGTTTTACCATTATCAAACAAGTTTTAATAGCCCAGTCATATTAGGTAAAAAAAGGGGTCAACCTCGGAATGAAAGATAATAAGCTGTAAATTGGTATAAGCCTTTGTTTTGTCGTTCTTAATGTTGTCTCAAAAGTCACCAATGTTATCGTGTCCGCGTCTTAAGATATTGAAGGTCAAAGGTCATAAAAATNTGTATTTGGAACACTTCGGCAATTAAAATCTTTAACGGCAGAAGAGATCTTGAAAAGTACTTCAATTATCGTCAGTGCTTACCCAGACGATGTGGAAGACAGTCTGGGTAACGAACTGGTGCAGTTTGCTGAGCTGCTGAAAACAGATGTGGCTGCTGCTATTGACAGCAAAAAGCATGAGGCTCTGTAACTTCAATTTTAAAAACTTTTAATGGAAAATCTATTAGAATTGTGTTTCCCAAATGTAGAAATAGTGTTACGCATTTGAGTTTGATGATCACCAACTGCAGCGGACAACGTCTAAATGACCTCACCTTAAAGAACATATTAAATGATTTACTAAGAAATGTTGATTTGACTAGTGTTATCTCTAAATTTGCCCACAATAAAACACGAAAAGTTTTTTTGTAAATGTGTTTAAGGTTCCATACAACAACCCGAGGTTTCTGCTAACTAGGATTTTCTATAGTGACCGAATCTCCCCTCGCTAGGATTTGTTAGAAGTACAACAAGACAGCGCATTCCTGCGGGACTTGGGACATATTATTTGACTCTGCTGATATTTAAAAACAAATTTATGACATTCTTAAAATTACGCCTACTGTTTTATTTTATATTTTCATGATTGTGACTATTTGTATTTTATTTTATTTTATTATCTGTAACTTAGTTTGACCTAAATTTTTTACCATTTTTTTAAATTGTTATGTTCTTAGTTTAGATTTTATTTAATATTAAACATTTATTTTAATCTTAAATTTATACTACAATTTGACATGTTTTTAGATTTTTGATAGAGTCATTTTCCTTTTTATATTGTAACATGCTTATGTTTAGATTATAAAAGACTGATAATGTTGGTTATTATTTTCCCTTTTCAGTTTTTTTCTCAATTAGAAATATNTTATGTTTAGATTATAAAAGACTGATAATGTTGGTTATTATTTTCCCTTTTCAGTTTTTTTCTCAATTAGAAATATAACATTGAGAAATAATTGAATGTATTGATAATTCTGGATTTACTTATAATATAATTATGAATGATTGTCAAATTCTTTGAGCCTTCCACCAATCTTAGTGGCAAACTCATTCCAGATGTTATGACAATCTTCATTGGACATAACATTTTCAAGTCCTGAGTGAATGCCCTAGTCTTATGTTATTTCCACCAACCAAGTTCTTATATCTTCTGTCTTCAGACAGTCGGAAATCTCATGCTGGACCGTATCGTCGACTNTATTTCCACCAACCAAGTTCTTATATCTTCTGTCTTCAGACAGTCGGAAATCTCATGCTGGACCGTATCGTCGACTCCACATTATTCACACAAAGGAGATTGCACAAGTCACAGGCTATGCAACTTTGCTTTAAAGTTTCCGTAGCCAGTGTACAGCTGCATACTGCAGTGATTTGTTCTTATCCACTTAAACATCATTTTTGCCTTAATATTAGGCAACATTTTGTATGTTTGCCTTCCTTTTTCTGAACTGTCCCATCTCTTTTGTCACTCATCAAGAATGCCATCCATGATTTAATTCTTCTCCTCTTTTGGCAACCTTGCGGCATGTGCTCTCTTCGTTGTCATTCCCCTGTAGTTCACCAACAGGTACACGGGCAGTACACCCACCACAACTGGGAGTGACTCATTCTGCACAGTTTTATACGCACCAGCCACGGTCAGCAGCGCCGTTCTCTCAGCACTGATGAGCTTCCTCCTATGCCATGAAAAATCTGCTCTGTGTTACCACATCACAGCACCTAGCATATGATAGCCTGAAATGCCAACCTGTATATTGTCCTTAAAGTGCTATAATTGAGGCCCCAGTTGGTGTTACCGATTCTTCTTAATTTCTGGAAGACCACAACTGCCTTCCGTGAAATATATTTAATGTGCTTGAGGAAGCTCATGTGATGGACAGATATCTTGGAGCGAATACCGGCACCAGTTCAAAATAGTCCTTGGACTAATTGCCTAGATTGATGAGCAGCAGACATACTACTTCACCAGGACCTTCTTTACAGATAGTGACTGTCTTTGCCCGAAGGGGGTGGGGAGGGAGTAGCATTTGCCACGGGCCCTCATTCCAAGCGGCCACATTTTTTAAAGAAATATTTTATAATGAATTGAATTTTCAAATGTTTCCATCCAAGCATGCATAACTACATTTCACTTGCCAGGAATTTGTGGTAAAAGTAACAAAAATTTGACTTGCGTTGAAACACCAAATGCTAAAATACCTACTAAAATATTCTGAAAGGTGCTTTGCCATATGACGTCCACATTCTCTTGTACNGCTAAAATACCTACTAAAATATTCTGAAAGGTGCTTTGCCATATGACGTCCACATTCTCTTGTACGAGAATAGCAATAAAAGGTGAGAATAGAACCACAAGCGCTATTGTTTGATTCTAAAGGCCGAGTAATACGGTTACTAATGTTTCATTTTTGTTCGAACAGATGCCGTGCATATACACGCAGGACACAATCTATAGAAATTAACATACTCGTAATGTTCCGTCAACACAATTTCTAGGTTATTCATTCGAGGAAACATTACATAATAGTTTCCAAAATTTTGTTTGCTTGCTCCATTTTTTTGGAGGGTCAAACATCAATAAAATGTAAACACGCTTTCATGTATCACACAGACTTTTTTTTTTNTGCTCCATTTTTTTGGAGGGTCAAACATCAATAAAATGTAAACACGCTTTCATGTATCACACAGACTTTTTTTTTTCATTTCATTGGTTGTGATGGAATAAAGAGTCATGCAGGAAGATTTCTGCAAAATTAAAATTATTAAGNTTTTTTTTTCATTTCATTGGTTGTGATGGAATAAAGAGTCATGCAGGAAGATTTCTGCAAAATTAAAATTATTAAGATAAAAAATATTCCAAAGTGAGTGTACGAAAAACTGGCAATGGAACTACCAAGCTTAAAGCGAAAAATAAGAGAGTAAGAACAAACAGGTAAACTTCCAAAACTTAGATCCTTCTTTACAATGNACCAAGCTTAAAGCGAAAAATAAGAGAGTAAGAACAAACAGGTAAACTTCCAAAACTTAGATCCTTCTTTACAATCAAAGATGAACCTGTTGTCTGCTTTTTAATTGTTCCCTACCTTCATATATATGGTACAGACACCGAGATGTTACAATTGGNTGAACCTGTTGTCTGCTTTTTAATTGTTCCCTACCTTCATATATATGGTACAGACACCGAGATGTTACAATTGGCTATTTATTTCTCATCTTTCTGGACATTATTATCTTTACTGGAGACCCCTCTAGGCCTGATACAGAAAGATTACGATATTCAAGTAATGTAGAACTAAANTACAGAAAGATTACGATATTCAAGTAATGTAGAACTAAAAACTACCAGAAACGGCAGTGCAAATATTTACGCGAGGATTGTAGAGTTGGATACTGCAGTATCGATATTGATCCCGCAAGTTTCTGCAACATGGCCTATAAACTCACTGACCAAATTATTGGTTATTGTGACGATAAAGGACCAGACTTTGATTAGTAGAAATAATGGAGAGATTTCACTGTTTCTGCTAGAGAGTATCCAAAATCTACACGAATACTACTCATGTCTGCGTTTGAGAGAGTTCTTAAAAATAGGTAGCGCCAGGAGACAAAATGGATAATTGTACTCAAAATCAACCATAAATATTTTGATTTGCTTTATTTTCAGCAATTGTAAACTAATGCAATTAGTAAATGGTTACTTTAATAGGAAGTTAACTGGAGAAAAGTCCATAGAGAATGAAAACAGTATTGAACACAATGCACGTTTGATGAAATGGACAACAACAGAAAATAATAAAGTGTCTGTTTCATCAAGTTTATATTCACAACTAACTACTGAAACAATTACTGGAAGAATGTTCTTGTTAGAGTAGTGGCAGTTGTGAAATTGTGGACTTCACTTTCGTGGAGACAATAAGATGATCGCTTCCCCTTGCAATGATAATAACTGAGGAATTTTGGAACTCCTTGCTCAGTTTGATTGCTTTTTATAGGAACATGGGAATGTGAAAAATGATAAAGGGAAAAGATATGTACCTATTGAATCTTTCCTCTGATTTCTGTGAAGAAATTATTGAGCTGATGGGCAACAAAGTTCGTAAACACATGCTAAATGAGATCAAGACCCGTCAAATATTATTCAGTGACACTCATATCTACATCTAACATTTGCAATTCTGGTCAGTTGATTTGGGTTTTAGAAATTGCATTAATGGTAGTATTTTTAGTAAGTTTCCTTGTTTCATTCCAATTTACAGCTATACCCGAAGAAATTTATGTCTACGAGTGACTCATTTTCTAAAATGTATCATCATATATATCCCGTAATGCTGAGGATAAAGCTAATGCATCAAACATATCAGGAAAATTCTGGGTCTACAAACACATATTAAATCAATAAATAGCGCTGTGTTGTATCTTTCATGTACAGCAGCCCATTCAATAAACTTGGTTGGAGAAAATATGACTTCACACTACAAAACTCTTTTTGTTTCTAGAGAAGTTGTATTTTTTTTCTTTACTGCTTCCACTTACAAGTGGTCTGTTTCCTGAAACAGTGATTTTAATGACTACAGAAAATAGTGGCAAGTCTAAAATCACTGTCAAGGGCTTATCGANCTGTTTCCTGAAACAGTGATTTTAATGACTACAGAAAATAGTGGCAAGTCTAAAATCACTGTCAAGGGCTTATCGAAAATAGGTGATGATGCAGAGAAGATGCATTGAGCACCCTGATAATTCATCACAATGGAATGTTTAGTGCATTCTGTGAAATGTACAAATTCCAAAAATGACATAATTGACACAAGAATAGAAGCAAACATCGTCATGATGAAATATAATTTTTAGAATTTCCATCTATGGCAGTATTGTGGCAAANCACAAGAATAGAAGCAAACATCGTCATGATGAAATATAATTTTTAGAATTTCCATCAATGGCAGTATTGTGGCAAAACATTTCCCAAAGTTTTGGTACAGAAAGCAACTATCTACCTGGTCTCGATATAGTAACTGGTCTACAGTTGATGATATCCTTGAAAGTATTTCTTTCAGATTTGCGNTCGATATAGTAACTGGTCTACAGTTGATGATATCCTTGAAAGTATTTCTTTCAGATTTGCGAAGTAACTTTGGTGGAATGGAAGTTTAAAATAAAAACCGTTAGGAAGCAACCTTTGGTTACAATCTTACGTACAAACCAGGTTTTCCAAAAAGAATTAGAATGAAACAGACTAACTCTGTACTTTTCTGTGAGAATTTCAAGATAATTTCCTCACTTCTGTGTATATTATAGAAAAGCTCTGCATGGAACTAGAGAAGAGGGTTGCTTCCTACAAAGAAATTGCAATGACATTTGGGTTCCTTTGTAACTTAACAACACCATGTCATGAGGAGCTCAAATCTAGTGGATAACTCAACCAATCTTTTGTGTCGTTCCTAGACGTCAATGATTGTATGAATGAAGTATTACATCTCTCATATTTTCTCAGACAACATCCAGTTAAAATGATGTTATATCTTTCTCTGCACAATAGGTTTTGCAGGACTTATCAATAACAGTACATATATGACGGAAGGGTTTACGTGGTTATCGTCTGCACTTGTATTTGATATTACCAATTTCAATGAGTGAAAGTATAACTTAGTTTTAGAAACTGTCAGTTGAAAGAATCAATTTCAATCTGCCATTTTACAAGAGAGATTGTACTAGTTAGCAGTGATTTCTTCAGAACATAACCTTGTGAATAGCATTTCATTTGATAGATTTATTGATATGTTTGCTTCAAAAATGCAAGAAATAGATTTATTACAAAGCAAGTTGATAAATATTTAAATTTTTATTATTTGTGTTGATTAAAAATTACTTTGAATTTTGGTAACTGAATCAGGAAATATTGTTAGTGTCGACTGTAAAACATTGCCACATTTAATTCTAATNTACTTTGAATTTTGGTAACTGAATCAGGAAATATTGTTAGTGTCGACTGTAAAACATTGCCACATTTAATTCTAATAATGTTCAATGAATTATATTGCTCTTCTTGCATATATTTCAAATGTTTTTGCATGAACGGGTTACTAAACTATATTATTAATATTAACAACAAAAATACAATCGATGAACTATTTAAAATGTGTACCTTCAATAGTTAACTCATTGTGAATATAATTGCATATAAATATTTCATTACGTTAGGTGAAACAAGAAACTGATGTAACATTTGTGGAGGGGTGATTGTATTATGTTACTTGTCAGATGGTTGTTGACACCGTTACAGTCTTCCCGACTGTAATGGTGGTAAGTCCTGACATCATGTGGGGCCTTCAGGCAGCGATTACCCAATGAGAGGAAGAAACACTGCTACAATTAATGTCATTGCCCGCTTTGGCGAACAGAGGTAGAAGGCTAGACTAAAGTCTGATATAGACAGACATCTATTGTGAACAACTTCCACTAATTAATTTCCACTTGTTCTATCACTTGTAGCTCTTGTATTCAAGTCCCATGTATATAATGTACACATGGTAGTGGCACTTGAATGTTGCAGAATGCCTGTCACTCATTTCCACCACAACACACAACGATTTTACAAACCTAACAAATCACTAATACTGAATTAAAATCTTTCTTNAAGTCTGATATAGACAGACATCTATTGTGAACAAGAAGGTGATTAATTAAAGGTGAACAAGATAGTGAACATCCTGTTGTATTCAAGTCCTATGTATATAATGTACACATGGTAGTGGCACTTGAATGTTGCAGAATGCCTGTCACTCATTTCCATCCACAACACACAACGATTTTACAAACCTTTGTTTAGTGATTATGACTTAATTTTAGAAAGAAGACGAGAGTTTAAATTTTTAATAACATAAATAAATATACAGGAACTATAGAAACGTATAAATCGCAAATGTTTTGTTTGATGAACGTGTTCATCCACTTGCTTTTTATCTACAGTCTCTAAATGATTCTAGCTAGCACATATGCTCTTGCATGCAAGCCACTTACAAACAAGTTAGCCAGTCACACGATGCAATTTGAGGAAAGCAAGATAAGAGTTTTCAGGCAGGCCTCACAGGTAATTCCAAATGTTCCCCGAAGCATAGATGCTACAATTATAACTTACATTAGATGGTCTGCTCGACGTGGATCTGCTAACAAGAACAAAAGAAAACCACAACTAGCGACAACAGTAAGGTGACTCTGTCTGAATTACTGCAGAGAAATGGCCCACGGAAGAGCGGAGCTGGTTTAATGAAAGTTTCCACTATGTAAAAGGAATCACATGGACACAGTGGCTGCCAACCCCATAAAGGAGCCACCAAGGAGACTCCCACAAGAATAACGAGATTGTTGACAGAATTCTGAATGAGTTGAATCTAGACGATAATTGAGAGCGAGCACACAGGCCCGCCAATTTTTTTAAATTTGTGTAAATAATTGTATCTGATAAATACTGATATAATGATTTTTTTAATAAATTTATAAAACTTGGTGTTTGAAGTGTAAAAAATTTATAGAAAATATTAACAAACCATTAGAATTTATGGAAAATGATAAAGTAGTTGAAAAACTATATGTTCTATTGGCCTATATAAATCTAAATATGACATTATTNAATTTATGGAAAATGATAAAGTAGTTGAAAAACTATATGTTCTATTGGCCTATATAAATCTAAATATGACATTATTGAAAAAGGAAAATTTTACAAAAGCGGTGATATTATTATCAATTATACAAGCCTATTTGTGAGAATTTTCCTAGGAGAAAATTTGTCAATTTTGATATTGATGACTTATGCACCTATTAAAGATAACTGACTACTANGGAGAAAATTTGTCAATTTTGATATTGATGACTTATGCACCTATTAAAGATAACTGACTACTAACATAGTAAATGGATTAGAAAATATGTAAATAAAATGACAACCGAATAATTTAAAAAATTATAATGGTAGAGAATTTTATAATATTTGTTTGTGTAACTTAAGNAAATAAAATGACAACCGAATAATTTAAAAAATTATAATGGTAGAGAATTTTATAATATTTGTTTGTGTAACTTAAACAGAAATATAAAATTCAGCCTACTCAGAAATTAAAGCTAGCGTGATTGTAAGATTTCATTGTACATAAACAAAATGTAATGTAAAGAAATTTGCTTTAAATGAAAATTATAAATAGGCAGACATTTTTAAAGGTTTAATAATAAAGTAAACCACCCAAGTCATACTTATATCATAATGTAATACATATTAACATATATACCTCGCTGTGGTATGAATTAGGGAGTAAATACTACCTGATTGAGAGAACACTTTTATTATAAGAACAATGACCTACACTGTAGAAATACACAACGATTACGACTCTTTGAAAAGTATGATGGTAGAGTGCAGCACCTCCCAGCAACCAACCAATAGGGAGAAACTTACAGAATTGTGCCACAATACACACTTCAATAATACATTGGCATATATAAAAACTATTAAAAAATATTAAAAATTCTAACCTGTATGAGCATACAATATGAACAAAAAAACAACCTGGTAATATTAGAGTTAGTTAAACTAAAAAAAAAATTTATATTATACAGAAAATAGGTTAACAAAGCTATTTAAAATTTACAAAGTTTTAAATTATGATGTACCATCTTTTATATATTAATTGTAATGTGTGGTCAACAAAATAGTAAATAATTCTTATAAATATAAATTATACATAAATAAAAACCAAGAAATCAGATTTAAATATACTTTGTTGGAAAACTTATGCGGACGATAACAGTCAAAATTTATGAATTAAGTAAGCCAGTATCTTTTTATATAAAAAATTAATTAATTTTTTACCATAAGTGCTACCTTTTTACCAAAAAAAGAACACCTCTCTTAATTTTTTAACTATCTTACATCCATTTGTGGATAAATTACCTCATAAAAGTGTTGAATTTTTATTTGACCTCAATACAGATCAAACAGATGATTTTATTTAACAATAATGGAATGATATATATTTACAAATTATTAAATTTTAAGATTAACATTAAGATGTAACTTTTTGATTATATTTGAAGCATTGTTCGATACAGGTCTTTTCTTAACTATGTAATTACATTTTTCATATAGTGTTTCTTTGATAGGATTCCTTTGAGTCATTATAGATTTCAGCTATAAATTCTGAAATTTCTTCCAGTGGTACATCATCTTCAATAGCTTTCCTTATATAGGTACGCTCAAAGTATGTTCTAAATAATTTATCCATAAAATTTAGCAATTTATTCAAATTTTTATAACAGATCTCATCTCTCTCATTATTTATCATATCGACAATATCATTGTCACTATCCCAAATTTATTTGATATAATTATATAAATCATTCTCTTGCATTCAGTATATTTCCTTTCCTATCTCAACTTTCAATGGTTTAATATCATAATACCATGGATATTTTCTTTGTGTTCTAATATCTCAGATATTTCCTTTATTTTTAACCAATGATTTTTATATTTATCTAATAAAAACACATCATTCATATTGTTTAGTGGAAGAGAATAATGTTTTATATCAATAACCAATTCCATTTACGTAAATCACATTTAATATTACTATCATTACAATTATTATATACTTTGATATAAATATCAGCCAGTTAATATTTACCACCTGGAATATTACATACATGTTTCTTAACATCATTAGTTTTTAAATATATTTTGGTCAAACAAATTAATCCAAATATCTTTTAACAAACAACATAAATTTATTTTATAATTATTGTTATTGATGTACGCAAAAATTCTTAATTGCCTATCTGTTACGTTAACTTCATATATGTTGTGGTAACTGATGGATACATAATTCCTCACATTTTCTGCGATTGCTCTATCCATTGAAGTGATAGATGCTATAAACAAGCAGTACCTTTCCAATCAACAGCCTTTCCCAGTGTGTTGTTATAAGTTGTCAGATCCTTGTTTCTATTATGAACCTGTTGTTAGATGACACAACAGTCTCAGGTTGGCAACCGACACGATGCAGTCGCTCTGTCATAGCTGAGATGTTGTCTGTTAATAGTTACTCACGCAGTGGCTAAGAGAAGGCATTAGCTGTTTGCTTTACCATTCACCTAACCAAACTACTACAGCGGTGTATTTCTTTACTCCTTGTTAACTTTTATTTTTTACTGTGAACAAACTAATGCAGTACCAAAAAAAAATGTTGTTTAAAAAACTCTTTGCTTTTGGATGCCCCTTTTTTCAAACTAACCATTTTCATTATCTGTATCTAGTGGTTAGAGTTACACATTGTGACTTACAACACAAAGGATGAGTTTTCAATTTCCACTTAGTCTTTGTGCTAAAACCATAAACCAGGTGTGGGCGCCACACACAGAGGTTCAAAATTTACCACCAAGATTGAATGGGAATTGAATCCTCAATCTTTTGTGTCATGACTTATATGCTGTACATGAGTGTCACAAATAGGGACCATAAAAAGTGTTGTTAGTATGATAAATGAGGCATGAATAAACAAAGTGTTTAATAAACAATATTTTTTTTCTGAACTGCATTAATTTATTTACAATAAATAATGGAAGTTAACTGGAAATAAAGAAATTACACTGTTGTAGTTTAGTTAACTGAACAGTGAAACAGACAGCTGGTGCGTTCTGTAAGGCAGTGCATGGGTCACAATTAAAGGCCTACATCTCAGCTATGAGAGTGAGACTGCATCATGTTGTATGCTAACATGAAACATTATTGTGACAGCTGCCAAGTCGTTTATAACGGAAACAGTCATCTGACAACCTTGAACACACAGACATCAACTGTTGACAGGGAAGGTAGGACTTTGTATAACTTGTTTATCACTCTATCCAATAGAGAGATCACAGAATATATGGTGAATTAAGCATTGGTCAGCTTCCAAAACAAATATGAAGTTAACGGAACAGACAGCCAGTCAAATTTTTTTGAGTACAACAAAAACAATAATTATAAANCCAAAACAAATATGAAGTTAACGGAACAGACAGCCAGTCAAATTTTTTTGAGTACAACAAAAACAATAATTATAAAATAAATTTTTTTTCTTGGTTTAAAGATATTTGCATTTTGTAGTTCGCCCAGAAAAATTTTATTATCTAATATTATTATAGTTACTTTCACATATTTTTGCAGGTGGTGAATTTTTTATACTGGCTGAAAATTTAAATCATACAGTAGACTCACGATTATCCAAGCCCCGGTCAACCAAGCCTCCGGGTCAACCGAGCGGGTCGTCGGAAGATAAAAAATATTAATAATGCTCTTAAAAGCAGTACAATTAAGGCGAGAAGCGATGTTTCTTTGTTTGACGTGCAAGGTTGAAGAGTTTACTATTGCTAGGTCGAGCATTAGATGTCTCCTCTACTGGCGGTTGTTAGGTCGAGCTGTCATTTTGCGTGAATATGAAGGATACTAATTCTAGGAAATGCTGGCTCACGCGTCTCATCTCATTGTCGGGTTCACTCGGAACTCCTCATATTGTCACAGTCACCTGACGCTCTCAGTTGTCTTTGCGCCTGCGCTAAACGTCGTTGTCTTAGTGATTTTCATGTGCTTTTATTCATTTCTGTGTTTCATTATGAGTGGAAAACGGTAGAGAGTTGTAGTTTCTCTTGAAACAAAATGTAATGCATTAAAATGGTTAGACAGAGGCAAATCAATTAAAAAGGTGGCTGCCGAGTTTGGAGTTGGGGAAGTGACTGTTGGGGATTGAAGACATAACCGGAAAGAAATCAAAAACTTTGTCAACAAAAGTGTGAGTGGTGGCAGTGGTTTGAGTTGAAAGACTTGGAGAAGGACGACTACGAGCAGATATCTGAAGCTCTTTTTTTGTGGTTTTCACTGCTTCGAGGGATGGGTAGTCCTGTGAGTGGGCCAAAGCTTCAAGCTAAGGCGCTCGAGTTCCACAAGAACGTAAAAGACGGCAATGAAAAATTCAGTGCGAGCGATGATTGGCTGGATAGGTGGAAAAAGAAATATGGCATAAGACAGCTGAACATTAGTAGGGAAAAACCTGTCAGATGACTCGTCTGAAATTACAAAATTCCATAAAAAAAATGGAAGAAATCATTTTTGAAGAAGGATTAACCTCAGATCAAATCTTTAACTCAGATGAAACTGGTTTTAACTTTCGAATGCTATCTTCAAAAACATTAGGAGCAAAATTTGAAATACTGCTCCCGGATTTAAAAAGAGTAAAAAGAGAGTCACAATTCTGGCTACCTGCAATGCTTCGGGTTCTTTGAAACTAAAGCCTCCGCTTATTGGAAAGACTAAGAAACCAAGGGCCTTTAAAAGTATAAAAGTCAACTGTTTGCCAACAATGTACCGCAACCAAAGAAATGCATGGATGGAAACCACGATTTTTAGTGACTGGTTTTTTAATGAATTTCTTCCTGTCACTAAAGCATTTTTGAGAAAAGAAAAAAAAAGCTCTACAGGAAAGCTATTTTATTATTAGACAATGCGCCATCTCACCCAGATGCCCAGAACTGTGCAGTGGTGATATTAAAGCTGTATTTCTACCCCCTAATGTGACGTCGCTCATTCAACCTCTAGACCAAAGAGTTCTTGAAACGATGAGGAGAATTTACAGTCAAAGGTTTCTCCAGATGTTGATTGCAAAATTAGATGACGGAATGACTGCCAAGGAAGCCTTAAAGCAAGTCACATTGAAAGATGTAGCATACTGGATTGCTTCAGCGTGGGATGAGGTAAAACCTACCACTATTCAAAAGTTATGGAAAATAATTAATTTGGCTTAGATAGACAACCCAAACAATTGCCAGGACAGGAGAATGTGAACTAACTAGTTCAACTGGCCAATGAGATACCTGTTGAAAATCAACAGTGAAGACATTCGTGATTGGTGCAAGGCAGATGTCCAGATGGAGATTACCGATGAGGAAATTATCAATATGGTTATCAATCATAAACACAGTAAAGAAGACGACGACACGGACGAGATAACTCCAAAAATATCACATTTCGATGGGTTGAAATCGATCAACGCTGCTCTTGCTTACATAGAGCAACAAGAAGAGTGTAGGCCACATGACATACTGACTTTTCAGCGTTGGCGTAACATCGCATCATCCATGCGAGGACAGAGGTTAGCTCTGAAAATAATCAAAGACTTTTTTAAGTAATATGTAGATCTCATGATTCCACTAACTTACAGGTCTGTAACTACAGGTTTATTTTACGTTTTCAATTACAATAAACCTTTTTACATTTTTCACATGTTTTTCAATTTTTTACCACAATAACACCTAACCTCCGTATTATCAGTGTTTTACCATATCTGAGGTGAGCTCGCTCCCAATTACCTCGGTTAATCAGGAGTCTACTGTAGTATACAAAATTAAAAAAATTGTTTTTTTAATTTTTATTTCTTTAAATGGAATTGATTCTGGATATGAAAAAAAAAAATTCCTTTTCATCAAATAATAAAAAGATTTTATTCATATTGTATAAAAATAAAAATCATTCATATAAAATAAAGAACGTTGAGATATTAATATATAAAATACACAAATACACGTCACGCCTGATTAAAGGTGCATTGTAGCGCCTCTTATGCTTTCCACGCTGAGTCCGACCAGCATGGATGACTACCTTAAAATCCTCTTGAGGCAGGTTCTCTAAAGC
>NQII01009119.1:16777-42868 GCA_002778355.1 Clitarchus hookeri
GGCTCAACAAATTGTTATTAAATAACTTATTTAGTTGACAGGAATGAATGCAACAACCTCAAAGTACAGAAGTGTACAAAATATTGTTAAAATTACGCAAGAACTTTTGAAGCAAATTTGTTTGGTATCTGCAACTAAAGCTTTCTCTCAGTGCCACCATCGCCCTTCTGGAGAAGTCGGCAGTGGTGGGCTATTGAGTGAACTTTCTACTAATCTCCTCTCTCGGCGCAACTTGACATGTGAAGAAGATTCTGCGCCATTACACCTGCCACTATAATTACAACTGCATCCGCATGGTAGGCAGGTTTTTGTGATAGCCACCTGGCAATGTGCGATGAGCGAGGAAGGTAGAAAATTATCAGCTGCGTTGGTGAAGGTGACTGTGGAAGATGAGTGTCTGTACAGGGACGATGGACTAGAGTGTGAGAGTGCTGCGGAGGGCGAGTGATCTTTCCAGCACAGTGTGGCTGTGTACTAAAGCATTCAGGGCGCTATACTTTATTACAGAATACCAATTTACTGTGTCATACGGATACGTTACTAAAGATGAGCGCTAAAGTCCAGCAATTTGTAACACACTGAAAATAAATCCTTGTAAGGACACAAAAAACCCATCATTTAATACTTCCTTGCTCCTGTGATTATTCTAAATACTTGAAGAGCCTGATTCAATAAAACTATAGAGTGGCAAGCCAAAACAGTATAATAGTGAGCCCCTCTTCGATATTTTTTTAATATAGGTGAACTAGTTAACATTCTTTGATTATACACAACGAAATATACTTCTCGAGAATATTTTTTTACACTTATTTGTGTTTTAAATTAGTCGTCTGCGACACACCTTTATATTACACATTTATGTTTGCGCCCTGTGATTTAACCAGTTGTGGTGAAGGCTAAACAACTCTGATTCAATAAGATTCATTGGTTTATTTAGGAATAGTTATTAATTGCTACATTGTATATCCAATTTCTGAATGGATTAAGTTCTTCAGTGATTATGTATAAATAATTTTTTTTAATTGTATAATCATTGTGGTGTAAATACAGGAACAATCAAGTTTTATGTATAACTTATCACATTTTCATAGTAAAATTGGAAACACCAAAAATAGTTGTTACAAGAACGCAAAGCAATTACACTGCCCTGATTCAGAAAATACAGTCAATGTCAGAGGCCTATGTCACAACACATATTGCCCTTTAACGTACCAAAATCACTAGCTTTATTTTAGGCCTATAACAACAGTATTAATTGTTACGCCAGATTCTATGCTCAGGAAGAATGATGGTACTATGTGGATTTTTGGTATCAACTGTATTTTTTTTATTTATAATTTTTTGTTGTGCTCGTGTACTTTTTCTTGGTGGTGAAAGGAAGGTTGGAATGACTGTTATCAGTTGCATTAAAATATATGTCATCCTTGATGCAATTTAATGTGCATTTTTAGTGGTTTTATGTTACTTATTTGATATAGTCTACATGTTAATTCCAAATATACACTATCAGTACCATTCACTGAAACATATTGCCTTTTGTTACCTAATAGGTAACATAATTGTTGGGACTGCTACAAGTCAAATTAAGTGTTGAGCACGATGCCTTATCAAAATATAATCATAAACTCAACTATGTTAAATATTTATTCTTAATCATGCCTTATATGTGAAATATTATTTTGTAACATATATTATATGGTTTTAAATCTTCTCAAGGGGTAATTTACAAGACCAGCACCTTTTAGTCATAAGTCTTTGAAATATATATCAAGCACACAACTGCAAAATTAATTACCTTATGCACAGCATTTTTACACACCTAAAAATATTTTCAAAAATTGTCTTTCCAACAGTAATATGTTTTCAAAAAGTATATAACCTGGATAATGTGAATTTTTCAAAACAACGTTATGTGACTGTTTACACACTGCTTTAGCCATCAGAAATTAGGTAAGGAATTGTATTTCAAAAAGTCTACCCACAAATTACCTCGATAAGTGGATGAGTGTTTATGGTGTAAAAAAAATGGTAGAAGTCTCAATTCCATTTCTTCAGAAATAAATTTTTTCTTATCAGTGATACACATATTCATGGTTCTATTAAAAAGAGGAATTGTTTACCACGTGCTCCTTGGCATAAAGTTAATAAAGTTCCATTGCTAGCAGATAAGTTAGGTGCATGAAATAACTTGAATTTCGGGTAGGCTTATTTGCCCTGCTTAATAATCCCTATTGCTCACATTGGTTAAACACCAAGTAACACAATTTAAAGGTTATTATACCCCAAATAAATCCTGGCTATATAAGATGTAAATCTAGTATAAGAATAAACAGTATACATATGTCTAATAACAAAAACTTCTTATACAAAGTTGCAGTAAAATTATTTCATTACATTTTAGAATTCAGATTTTTTTTGTTATGAATTTAATGAACACTAAAAAAAGTCCATGTTTAGAAATTAATGTAAGCTCTGTATGAAAAAATGTATTCTGTAGTCGGTAAGTTTCTTACAAAATCCATATATACTGTCTTTATAGAACCCGTAGTAAATATATATTTTGCCCCCTATATAAACCTATTTTATTTAAATGAACATATTAGAGAAATATTAAATCATGAAGCATCTCTTCAGCTTCACTCCTGTGAAAACCACACTAGCCTACACTTTATAATAATTTATTAACCGCTATTCAAACAGATTAAAACCAGTATTTCTATACATTCAAATGGTGCATTAGGGACAGTTGTCACCGCTGTTACCTCAAAAAATTAGATATATATATATATATATATATATATATACGCTGTGCAAAATCACACCATTATTTTTACATCAGGGTGGTATCCTAACTGAAACCAGGTGGGAATGAATATACGACTGTACGTTATACCTGATTGTACATTATACAACTGTCAAACATANCTAACTGAAACCAGGTGGGAATGAATATACGACTGTACGTTATACCTGATTGTACATTATACAACTGTCAAACATACAGTATATAATTTTAATGTTAATTCAGTTTTTTTTTATTACATTTTATAAAGACTGGTTTTAAGAGGATAATTGCATTAGTTTCTGAGTAGATAGATGATTGTGAAAATATTTTTGTGAATAATAAGTGATAACCATTTATTGTCAATGTATAAAGTATGGAGTATTTTTGGTTTGTTTCAATATAAATTAAGAAATTAATAATTATTATATTTTATTACGACCTTTATCACTAACAGAACCTAGAAAACCTACAAAATATGATAACGTATGACTCTGGTATCACAAGTGGGATGGAAGCATTTTTATCGTAATAAAATTTAATCGCTTGATAATCATAATTGTATGGCATTAGTAGTTCAATGAATTTATACGGAATTGGGAATGCTAACGAGGAAAATGTTGAATGTATTAAGGTGGAACATATGAGCATCCTTGAGGGCCTTCAACTACCCAAAATAACAGTCTATATTTTTAGAGCATTTTATAATCCTGTTTTACTAAGTAGAATACTAATTTGATAAAATTATTTTAAAAAAATTAATTTACATATATTAATTACAGAAATTACAAGAATTTCTATTTTATGTATTTTTGTATACCATTTTTTTAAATTTTATGTAATTGTCACATTTGGCTACATTTAAAATTAATTGCTGCTGATGTTAGTATAAGGTAAACAAATTACATGAAAATTCTACAATTAATTATGCCGCATTTTATTTTAAGTTTTACATCAAAATGTAAGTTCGAAATAGTTAAACGTTAAACCCTAATCTTCGGTGAACAATATGCAAAGGTTCGAAATCTCATGCACATTACCTGTTGTGCACAGTTTTTTATCAATATGTTCAAAGCATGGCGGTCATTTCTGCCGCAAACCGTTATGTTTTCAATTGCGAACAGAACTTAAGCCCGACATCTACGATGGACAGGTTTTAATGGCCCGAAGGCCAATATACCCTCCATCCTCCCGCACTGTAACTGTACTCGGGTGAGTAAGACAATGCACAGCATTTTCTCCTCGTCTCTTCGGGCCATTACACGGTATTCTACCAGTTTTCTCTATAAAAACCTGTCCTCCTCGCCAATCTGAGATATTCCAACTTCGTTTTGTTGAAGCCTTTACCTGAATACCCCATTAGGGGTCACCAGAATTTTTTTCTTGTCACTTGTCTAATTCTTTGAGCCTTCTAACAATCTTTGTGGCAAACTCATTCCAGATGTTATGTCGAACTTCATTGGTCATAACATTATCAAGTTCTGAGGGAATGCCCTTTTCTTCTGTGATTTCCACCAACCAAATTCTTATATCTTCTGTCTTCAGCCAGTCGGAAATCTCACGCTGTACCGTATCGTCGACCCCACATTCTTCACACAAAGGAGATTGCACAAGTCACAGGCTATGCAACTTTGCTTTAAAGTTTCCATTGTTGTTGGATATGGGGAAGAAGATAGAAAACACACATATAAGAAAACGTATGTACTAATATTACGAGACCATAACAGAGAGAGGTTATGTAGTAACCACATNGAAAACACACATATAAGAAAACGTATGTACTAATATTACGAGACCATAACAGAGAGAGGTTATGTAGTAACCACATCACAACACAGACTGGGCGCCAAGCCCACACACACACACAAGACCTCTGGGGGTCAATGCTTGAACTAGTGCTTGTCCCGAATATTCACAACACGCTCCTTATTTGGGATAAGTCCCTGTTGAATCAGACAGTTCAGCAGCTTTTCCCTGTTGAGCGGCTTTGTAAAAGAATCAGCAACCATATCCTTCGTGGCAACGTGAATGAGACTGATTTCACCTGCGCGGATTCGCTCACGTAGGAAATGGTGGTGCACATCTATGTGTTTCGTTTGCGCCTGGTAAGCGCTATTCAGAGCGAGGTTCTGCGCTCCCTGGTTGCAACTCGTAGCACAGTAAGTCTCTTTGCTGATGCAGGAAACAGTTCCAAAGACAAACCTCGTAACCAGAGACCATGACAAAGCGGAGCCATTCTTCATGAAAACATAACCAGTGACTGAACGCCTTCCATCAACGTCGCTGGCCCAGTCTGCGTCGGAGTAGCCAATCAGGTTGGTCACCTTATCCTTCTGACCAGAAAACTCAAGCTGGAAATTAGCAGTACCCTTGAGGTATCTAAAAATTCTCTTGACGGCGCCCCAGTGCACTTTTCCTGGATTAGCGTTAAATCGGCTGACATAGCTCACTGCAAAACTTATGTCTAGGCGAGATACTTGAGATGCAAATAGGAGGCTTCCCACCGCATCTTGATACGGTANGGCTTCCCACCGCCTCTTGATACGGTATTTTATTCATCTCCAGCCTCTCTGTCGATGTCGTCGGACACTGCTCCTCAGACAGCTGCTGCAATACTGGCGCCATGGGCGTTTCGGAGGCATTACAATCCTTTATGTTGAACCTTTTAAACATTTGTTCAATGTAGCGAGATTGATTGATCCAAATTTTCTTCTCATTCTGATCACGTTTGATTTCAAACCCCAGAATGTATTTGACTTTTCCCATGTCAGTCATCCTGAAAGTTGACGTCAATTTCTTCTTCAATTCTCCCCCCATTTGGTTGTCATTAGACAAAATCAAAAGATTGTCAAAATAAACGGCCACAATCAGAATCTTCCCATTTTCAATTCTGTAGTAAATGCAAGAGTCGAACCTCGATTGTTGGAGGTTGGCCTCTTTCAAACATTTGTCAAGCTTAATGTTCCAGACCATGCTAGCCTGCTTCAGGCCATATAAACTTTTCTTCAGACGGCAGACTTTATCTGTTTTGTCATATATTTCCGGAGACAGCATACAAATTTCTTCAGCAAAGTCCCCTTGAAGAAACGCGGTGACTGTGTCCATCTGGTCAATGTCGAGGGCGAATTCAGCATTTAGCATCAGAAGATATCGGATGGAACTATNGGATGGAACTGTAACGAATGACTGGGGAGTACGTCTCCTCATAGTCAACACCTTTGATCTGGGAGCAGCCCTTTACGACTAGCCGAGCCTTGTGAGTCACCTTGTTCGCAACATCCATTTTAGTTTTGAACACCCACTTACTTTTCAAGGGTTTTCGTCCGGGCGGTAGATTCACCAATTCCCATGTTCCATTGTCCATTTGCGCCTTGTACTCTCTGTCCATGGCTTTGCGCCATTCATCTCCATCAGGGCGAGAGAGAGCTTCATCGACCGTGAGTGGATCATTTGTAGTAGCGGTCGAGGCGAAATTCAGTAGATAATCCTGTAGATGAGTCGGCGGTCTTCTTTCACGGGTTCCTCCGATTGTACTTTATTCTTCAATAAAAACGGGTCGAGTAGGAATGTAGTCAGGGTCGGTCCCAGCAGTTGACGAAGCGGCGTCAAGATCTGATTCAGCTGGATCATCAAGAAACACGGGAAAATCTTCCGTTTGTTCCTCGAACGTCAAGGCTGTAGAGGAATCTGAAGACATTGATTCATCATTTCTTTCAGAACGATCGTTATCTGAAAAAATGTCAGTTCCACACGAATCAGGAAGAAAAAATTCATTCCTCGAAGTATCACCAGATTTGCTGAGTAGCACTGAACCTTTTTCGTTCTCAGAAAAAATGACATGTCTCGAGACAAAAACTGTTGATTTTTCAACGTCAAAAAATCCAAAAATATTTTACAACAAATTGAATTTTCTGATGTTTCCATCCAAGCATGCATTACTACATTTCACTTGCCAGGAATTTGTGGTAAAAGTTACAAAAATTTGTCTTGCGTTAGAACACCAAATGCTTAAATACCTACTAAAAGATTCTGAAATGTGATTTGCCATATGACCATTCTCTTGTACGAGAATAGAACCAAAAGGTGAGATTAAAACCACAAGCGCTATTGTTCGATTCTAAATGTAGAGTAATACGGTGACTAATGTTTCATTTTCGTTCCAACAGATGCCGTGCATATACACAAANTGAGATTAAAACCACAAGCGCTATTGTTCGATTCTAAATGTAGAGTAATACGGTGACTAATGTTTCATTTTCGTTCTAACCGATGCCGTGCATATACACAAAGGACGCGGTCCATAGAAATCTACTTACTCGTAATGTTGCAGTTGTGTTAAAGATCCAATAAGTAAGCTCCTCTGTAAAGACAATAGTTTCCAAATTTTTGTTTGTTTGCTCCTTTTCTTGGTGAGNAAATTTT
Source organism: Clitarchus hookeri (assembly GCA_002778355.1). NCBI lineage: Eukaryota > Metazoa > Arthropoda > Insecta > Phasmatodea > Phasmatidae > Clitarchus > Clitarchus hookeri. The sequence goes on from NQII01009119.1 coordinate 23,982, forward strand.
TGTTTGTTTGCTTCTTTTCTTGGTGGGTCAAACCCTAATAAAATGTCAACACACCTTCATGTAACACACAGATTTTTATTTTGCATTTCATTGGTTGTGATGGAATAAAGAGTCATGCAGGAAGGTTTCTGCAAAAGTAAAATGATTTAGTTTAAAAATCTTCCAAAGTGAGTCTACGCAAAATTGGCAGTGGCACTGCCAATCTTAAAGTGATAAATAAGAGAACAAGAACAAACAAGTAAACTTCCGAAACTTACATTTTCAATACAACGAATGATGAACCAGTTGTCTGCTTTTTAATTGTTCCCTACCTTCATATGTATGGTACCAACACCGAGATGTTACAATTGGCAATTTAGTTCGCAACTTTCTGGACATTATCATCTTTGCAGCAGACACCTCAAGGCATTATACGGGAATATTAAGATATTCAGTCATGCTGAAGCTAAATCATAACCACTATGTCGTGTATTTTTTAATGTTTATTTTGCTACGCCAACTGCCTTCTCCGCCACATCATTGGAAAACGTATATCTAGGACTTGATGTAACTAAGTTAAAATAACGTTTAAAGGACAAATGCTTTAAATTCAAACTCAGCAAACTGCACAATCTCAGTCTGCATAAAGTTTGGTATTCCTTGGGTACAAAATTTTAACTGGAGGTTTCTAATACACTCAAATGCATTCTTACTCACTACTGGATCTTTTCTTTCCATTTTTTAAAATAATCTATGAACACTAATGAACTATTATTACCAAAATCACACAAGTCAACTCCTACTTTATCAAATGGTTAATTTGGCACCTCACATATTTGCCCTCCTAGCTAATTTTTTAATGTTTTTCATAACCTAGGTGTGGTTAATGTGCTTAATTTACAGTTTCCCACATAAGAATGCTAGACTAAGTTATTTTGTCACCCCCAATATGCATTTCAGTTTAATATGTTATTTCGCTTCTAATATTAAAAAATATATATTTACCCTCTTCATAAAATATAACTTTTACTACAAGGCCAACCTTGCAAAACATACTGAATTATTTTTTGTGAAACTTTTTCGTTTGATGTCACTTTCTAACACTACTTTATCCTCCTAATATCACTGAAAGACACTTCTGATCTGAAACTATTAACCATTTCAATAACAGAATCATCATATTATAACTTGTAACACTCAATCACACATGCTCTGGACAGCAACTCGGCCACCAATATCTGGACTCCAGGCACATACACAATATTTAAATTACACCTTAACAATTTTAAGGTGTTATTTGATGGCAATCATAACTAACAATATTAACAATAGACTTATGATCATGTTATAGTTATTTCCAATCCAAGAACAAACTGGTTAAATTTTCTACATAAGATATATTGCCCAAAATTCTTTCTTTATTCGTGGATCATTTTCTTTTTTGTTAGCGAGTGATATCTACACAAATGCTACAGGTTGACAATTTCGTAATAAACATGTCCGTTAAGAAAAATTCTGAGGCATCAGCCTCGCCTACAACAGGTAATGTATTATCAAACTATTTCAAAACAGTAGCCTCGCTCATTTTCTTTTCAACTATATGAAATACTACAATTTGCTCGAGACCAAACGGCAATCTACATTTTTGATCAGATCTCCTAGGGGCTTAGTCAAATCAGATAAATAAATTTTGGTAGGTAATTTACCTTCTCTAACACACGTAAGAACACCTTTTAATTTGTGGAATCTTTTAACAATAAAATACATTTCACTTGTGCACTCATTGATGGTCAATCTGACTTCACTCAATTCTGGCCTGGATAACGTTACATAGTAATAACGTATTACAGCCTTTTACTTTTTCACTTCTTCCCACAACTCATGTTTCACATAATGAAATTGTAGACCTACAAAGTACCAGAAACGGCAGTGCAAATAATAACGAGAGGACTTTAGAGTTGGATACAGCAGTATAGATATTGATCCTGCAAGTTTCTGCAACATGGCCTACAAACTCACTGACTAAATGATTGGTTATTGTGTCGATAAAGGACCAGACTTTGATTAGTAGAAATAATGGAGAGACTTCACTGTTTCTGCTTGAGAGTATCCAAAATCTACACGAAAACTACTCGTGTCTGGGTTTGTGAGAGTTCTTAAAAATTGGTAGCGACAGGAGACAAAATGGATAACTGTACTCCAAATCAACCATAAATGTTTTGTTTTGCTTTATTTTCAGCAATTGTAAACTAACGCAATTAGTAAATGGTTTCTTTAATTGAAAGTTAACTGGAGAAAAGTCGAGAGAGAATGAAAACAGTATTGAACACAATGCACGTTTGATGAAATGGACAACCACAGAAAATAATAAAGTGTCTGTTTCATCAAGTTTATATTCACAACTAACTACTGAAACAATTACTGGAAGAATGTTCTTGTTAGAGTAGTGGCAGTTGTGAAATTGTGAACTTCACTTTCGTGGAGACAATAAGATGATCGCTTCCCCTTGCAATGATAATAACTCAGGAATTTTGCAACTCCTTGCTCAGTTTGTTAGCTTTTTATAGGAAAATGGGAATGTGAAAAAGGATAAAGGGAAAAGATATGTAGCTATTGAATCTTTCCTCTGATTTCTGTGATGAAATTATTGAGCTGATGGGCAACAAAGTTCATAAACAGATGCTAAACGAGATCAAGACCCGCCAAATATTATTCAGTGACACTTATATCTACATCTAACATTTGCAATTCTGGTCAGTTGATTTTTGGTTTTAGAAATTAAATTAATGGTAGTTTTTTTGTTTCATTTTTTTGTTTCCGTGTTTCATTCCAATTTACAGCNTTGGTTTTAGAAATTAAATTAATGGTAGTTTTTTTGTTTCATTTTTTTGTTTCCGTGTTTCATTCCAATTTACAGCAATACCCGAAGAAATTTATGTCTACGAGTGACTCATTTTCTAAAATGTATCGCCATATATATCCGGGAATGCTGAGGATAAAGCTAATGCATCAAATATATCAGGTAACTTTCTGGGTTTACAAACACATATTAAATCAATAAATAGCGCTGTGTTGTATCTTTCATGTACAGCAGCCCATTCAATACACTTGGTTGGAGAGCGTATGGTTTCACAGTACAAAACTCTCTTTCTTTCTAGAGAAGTTGTATTTTTTTTCTTAACTGCTTCCACTTACAGGTGGTCTGTTCTTGAAACAGTGATTTTAATGAGTACAGAAAATAGTGGCAGGTCTAAAATCACTGTCAAGGGCNCAGGTGGTCTGTTCTTGAAACAGTGATTTTAATGAGTACAGAAAATAGTGGCAGGTCTAAAATCACTGTCAAGGGTTTATTGGAAATAGGTGGTGATGCCGAGAAGATTCATTGAGAACCCTAATAATTTATCACAATGGAATGTTTAATGCATTTTATGAAATGTCCAAATTCCAAAAATTACATAATAGTCACAAGGATAGAAGCAAACATAAATACGATGAAATATAATTTTTTGAATTTCCATCTAAGGCTGTATTGTGGCACATTTCCCAAAGTTTTGGTACAGAAAGCAAATATCTACCTGGTCTCGATATAGTAATTGGTCTACAGTTGATGATTTCCTTTAAAGTATTTGTTTCAGATTTGCGAAGTATCTTTGATGAAATGGAAGTTAAAGAAAAACCATTAAGCAACANTCCTTTAAAGTATTTGTTTCAGATTTGCGAAGTATCTTTGATGAAATGGAAGTTAAAGAAAAACCATTAAGCAACATTTGGTTACAATCTTATGTACAAACCAGGCCTTCCAAAAAGAATTTGATAGATTTGTAAATTAAATTAAATTGAAAAAACNGTTACAATCTTATGTACAAACCAGGCCTTCCAAAAAGAATTTGATAGATTTGTAAATTAAATTAAATTGAAAAAACTAGATGAACTCTTGAGTATTAGCATACGTGCTAAAGGAACATACACATCCTCATCAACTAAAGTTTCTTGTTGATACCCCACNAACTCTTGAGTATTAGCATACGTGCTAAAGGAACATACACATCCTCATCAACTAAAGTTTCTTGTTGATACCCCACGCGCAACCAACCTAGCTTTCTTTACAACTATACCATTAACTGTTTTCTGGGTAAACACCCACTTGGAGTCTATAACATTCGCATTAGGTGGACATGGTAAAAGTTCAAATCTTGTTCCTTGCTTGGTTCTCTAGTTCTTCGGTAATTGTCTCTTCCCATCCTTCCATGACTTCAACTGCTTCCCCAAATGTTGTAGGATTATCCATAGGTAAGGATCCTACTGATAAGGCAACCATCATTGTCATGTCAAAGTCTTCAAACTACGAACGCAATCGAGGTTCCCTGTTTGATCTTCTTTGTTCCGATGTTGGTTGAGTCACTGGTGAGGTTCTCCTGTGATTCCCGCCCCCGTTGGACGAGTTCGTTTCTTCAGCTTCATCTTCGCTTGGAGCACCAATTACCACCTCCTGTATACGTTTTGAAGTTTCATTCAATGTGACTGAGCGAGCAGTAACAACTTTTCCAAGATCAGCGTCCCATAAACCATAACCATTGGTAACATGCACTATCATAACAAGAGACTGACTGCGTTCACAAAATAGTTAACATTCTTTGAATATACACAACGAAATACAATTCTCGACAACATTTTTTAACACTTATTTGTGTTTTAAAATAGTTGTCTGCAACACACCTTTATATTACACATTTATGTTTGCGCCCTGTGATTTAACCAGTTGTGGTGAAGGCTAAACAACTCTGATTCAACAAAATTCATTGGTTTATTTAGGAATAGTTGATAAATTACTACATTGTATATCCAAATTCTGAATGGATAATGTTCTCCAGTGATTATTAATAAATAATTTTTTTTAATTGTATAATCATTGTGGTGTAAATACAGGAACAATCAAGTTTTAAGTATAACTTATCACATTTTCATACCAAAATTGGAAACACCAAAAATAGTTGTTACAAGAACGCAAAGCAATTACACTGCCCTGATTCAGAAAATACAGTCAATGTCAGAGGCCTATGTCACAACACATATTGCCCTTTAACGTACCAAAATCACTAGCTTTATTTTAAGCCTATAACAACAGTGTTGGTTGTTACGCCAGATTCTATGCTCAGGAAGAATGATGGTACTATGTGGATTCTTGGTATCAACTGTATTTTTTTTTTATTTATAATTTTTTGTTGTGCTCGTGTACTTTTTCTTGGTGGTGAAAGGAAGGTTTGAATGACTGTTATTAGTTACATTAAAATATATATGTCATCCTTGATACAATTTAATGTGCATTTTTAGTGGTTTGATGTTACTTATTTGATATAGTCTACATGTTAATTCCAAATATACACTATCAGTACCATTCACTGAAACATATTGCTTACTGTTACCTAATAGGTAACTTAATTGTTGGGACTGCTACAAGTCAAATTTAGTGTTGAGCACGATGCCTTATCAAAATATAATCATAAACTCAACTATGTTAAATATTTATTCTTAATCATGCATTCTATGTGAAATATTATTTTGTAACATATAGTATATGGTTTGAAAATCCTCTAAAGGGGTAATTTACAAGACCAGCACATTTTAGTCATAAGTCTTTGAAATATATATCAAGCACACAACTGCAAAATTCATTACCTTATACACAGCGTTTTTACAAACCTAAAAATATTTTCAAAAATTGTCTTTCCAACAGTAATATGTTTTCAAAAAGTATATAACCTGGATAATGTGAATTTTTCAAAACAACGTCATGTGACTGTTTACACACTGCTGTAGCCATCAGAAATTAGGTAAGGAATTGTATTTCGAAAGTCTACCCACAAATTACCTCGATAAGTAGATGAGTGTTAATGGTGTAAAAAAAATGGTAGAAGTCTCAATTCCATTTCTTCAGAAATAATTTTTTCTTATCAGTGATACACATATTCACGGTTCTATTAAAAAGAGGAATTGTTTAACACGTGCTCCTTGGCATAAAGTTAATAAAGTTCCATTGCTTGCAGATAAGTTAGGTGCATGAAATAACTTGAATTTCGGGTAGGCTTATTTGCCCTGCTTAATAATCCCTATTGCTCACATTAGTTAAACACCAAGTAACACAATTTAAAGGTTATTATACTCCAAATAAAACCTGGCGATATAATATGTAAATCTAGTATAAGAATAAACAGTATACATATGTCTAATAGCAAGATCTTCTTATACAAAATTGCTGTAATATTATTTCATTACATTTTAAAATTCAGATTTTTTTTGTTATGAATTTAATGAACACTAAAAAAAGTCCATGTTTAGAAATTAATGTAAGCTCTGTATGAAAAAATGTATTCTGTAGTCGGTAAGTTTCTTACAAAATCCATATACACTGTCTTTATAGAACCCGACGTAAATATATATTTCGCCCCCTATAAAAACCTATTTTATTTAAATGAAAATATTTGAGAAATATTAAATCATTAAGCATCTCTTCAGCTTCACTCCTGTGAAAACCACACTAGCCTACACAAATATAAATAAATAATTGGCGATAAGTAACAGAATAAAACCAGTATTTCTATACATTCTTATGGTCCATTAGAGTCAGTTGTCACCGCTGTTACCTCAAAAAATTAGAAATATATATATATTTATATATACGCTGTGCAAAATCACACCATTATGTTTACCTCAGGGTGGTATCTTAACTGAAACCAGGTGGGAATGAATATATGACTGATATAGACCTGATTGTACATTATACAACAATCAAACATCCAGTATATAATTTTAATGTTAATTCAGTATATTTTAGATATCATTTTATAAAGACTGGTTTTAAGAGGCTAATTGCATTAATTTCTGAGTTGATAGATGATTGTGAAAATATTTTTGTGAAAAATAAGTGACAACCATTTATTGTCAATGTATAAAGTATGGAGTATTTTTGGTTTGTTTCAATATAAATTAGGAAATTAATAACTATTTTATTTTATCAGGACCTTTATCACTAACAGAATCTAGTAAACCTGCAAAATATGATAACGTACAACTCTAGTGTCAGAAGTGGGATGGAGGCATTTTTATCGTAATAAAATTAAATCGCTTGATAATTATAATTGTATGGCATTAGTAATTCAATGAATTTATACGGAATTAGGAATGCTAACGAGGAAAATGTTGAATGTATTAAGGTGGAACATATGAGCATCCTTGAGGGCCTTCAACTGCCAAAATGACAGTCTATATTTTTAGGGTATTTTATAATCCTGTTTTACTAAGTAGAATACTAATTTGATAAAATTATAAAAAATATGAAAAATTAATTTACGTATACTAATTACAGAAATTACAAGAATTTCTATTTTACGTATTTTGGTATACAATTTTTTTAAATTTTATGTAATTGTCACATTTGGCTACATTTAAAATTAATTGCCGCTGATGTTAGGATAAGATAAACAAATTACATGAAAATTCTACAATTAATTATGCCGTATTTTATTTTAAGTTTTACTTCAAAATGTAAGTTTAAAATAGTTAAACGTAAAACCCTAATCTTCGGTGAACAATATTCCAAGATTCGAAATCTCATGCACATTACCTGTTGCGCTCAGTTTTCTATCAATATTTTCAAAGCATGGCAGTCATTTCTTCTGCTAACCGTTATGTTTTCAATTGCGAACAGAACTTAAGCCAGACCTCTACAATGGACAGGTTTTAATGGCCCGAAGGCAAATATACCCTCCATCCTCCCGCACTGTAACTGTACTCGGGTGAGTAAGACAGTGCACTGCATTTTCTCTTCGTCTCTTCGGGCCATTACACGGTATTCTACAGGTTTTCTCTATAAAAACCTGTACTCCTCGCCAATCTGAGATATTCCAACTTCGTTTTGTTGAAGCCTTTACCTGAATACCCCATTACCGGTCATCAGAATTTTTTCTAGCCACTTGTCTATTTCTTCGAGTCTTCTACCACTCTTTGTGGCAAACTCATTCCAGATGTTATGTCGAACTTCATTGGTCATAACATTATCAAGTCCTGAGGGAATGCCCTTTTCTTCTGTGATTTCCACCAACAAATTCTTATATCTTCTGTCTTCAACCAGTCGGAAATCTAACGCTGGACCGTATCGTCGAATCCACATTCTTCACACAAAGGAGATTTCACAAGTCACAGGATATGCAACTTTGTTCTAAAGTTTCTNTATCGTCGAATCCACATTCTTCACACAAAGGAGATTTCACAAGTCACAGGATATGCAACTTTGTTCTAAAGTTTCCGTAGCCAGTGTACAGCTGCATACTGTAGTGATTAGTTCTTATCCACTTACACTTCATTTTTGCCTTAATATTGGCCAACATTTTGTATATTTGCCTTCCTTTTTCTGAACCGTCCCATCTCTTTTGCCGCTCATCAAGAATGCCATCCATGATTTAATTCTTCTCTTCTTTTGGCAACCTTGCGGCCTGTGCTCTCTTCGTTGTCNTATCGTCGAATCCACATTCTTCACACAAAGGAGATTTCACAAGTCACAGGATATGCAACTTTGTTCTAAAGTTTCTGTAGCCAGTGTACAGCTGCATACTGTAGTGATTAGTTCTTATCCACTTACACTTCATTTTTGCCTTAATATTGGCCAACATTTTGTATATTTGCCTTCCTTTTTCTGAACCGTCCCATCTCTTTTGCCACTCATCAAGAATGCCATCCATGATTTAATTCTTCTCTTCTTTTGGCAACCTTGCGGCCTGTGCTCTCTTCGTTGTCNCTCATCAAGAATGCCATCCATGATTTAATTCTTCTCTTCTTTTGGCAACCTTGCGGCCTGTGCTCTCTTCGTTGTCATTCTCCTGTAGTTCACCAACAGGTCAACGGGCAGTACACCCACCACAACTGGGAGCGACTTATTTTGCACAGTTTTATACGCTCTAACCACGGTCAGCAGCGCCGCTCTCTGAGCACAGATGAGCTTCCTCCTACGCGATGAAAGTTCTGCACCTAGGATATGATGACCTCAAATACCGTCCTGTATATTGTTCTTAAAATGTATAATTGAGGCCCCAGTTGGTGTTTCCGATCCATCTTAATTTCTGGAAGACCACCACTGCCTTCCGTAAAATATATTTTATGTGCTTGAGGAAGCACATATGAGGGACAGATGCCTTGGCGAGAATAACGGCACCAGTTCAAAATAATCCTTGGACTGCTTGACTAGATTTATGAGCAGCAGACATACTACTTCACCAGGACCTTGTTTACAGATGGTACCTGCTTTTGCTAAGAGCGGGAGGGATGAGTAGCATTTGCCACGGGCCCTCATTTAAAAAAAAAAATATATTTTACAACGAATTGAATTTTTTTATGTTTCCATCCAAGCATGCATTACTACATTTCACTTGCCAGGAATTTGTGGTAAAAGTAACAAAAATTTGACTTGCGTTAGAACACCAAATGCTTGAATACCTACTAAAAGATTCTGAAATGTGCTTTGCCATATGACCAGGTGTAAGAGAACATGCTCTTATCGTGGTTTAGGTGAGAATAGAACCACAAGCGCTATTGTTCGATTCTAAAGGCCGAGTAATACGGTGACTATTGTTTCATTTTCGTTCCAACAGATGCCGTGCATATACACGCAGGANGATTCTAAAGGCCGAGTAATACGGTGACTATTGTTTCATTTTCGTTCCAACAGATGCCGTGCATATACACGCAGGAAGCGGTCTATAGTAATCTACTTACTCGTAATGTTGCAGTTGTGTTAAAGATCCAATAAGTAAGCTCCTTTGTAATGACAATAGTTTCCAAATATTTGTTTGTTTGCTCCTTTTTTTTGGAGGGTCAAACCCTAATAAAATGTAAACACACCTTCCTGTAACACACCGTTTTTTATTTTGCATTTCATTGATTGTGATGGAATAGGGAGTCATGCATGATGGTTTCTGCAAAAGTAAAATTTTTAAGTTTAAAAATCTTAAAGTGATAAATAAGAGAACAAGAACAAACAAGTAAACTTCCGAAATTTACATCCTTCTATACAACGAAGGATGAACCAGTTGTCTGCTTTTTAATTGTTCCCTACCTTCATATATATGGTACCAACACCGAGATGTTACAACTGGCAATTTAGTTCGCAACTTTCTGGACATTATCATCTTTGCAGCAGACACCTCTAGGCCTGATTCGGGAAGATTATGATATTCAAGTCACGCTGAAGCCTAATCATGGCCAATATGGCGTGTATTTTTTAATGTTTATTTTGCCTCGCCAACTGCCTTCTCCGCCACATCATTGGACAGTGTATATCTAGGGCTTGATGTAACTAAGTTAAAATTACGTTTAAAGGACATATACTTTAAATTCAAACTCAGCAAATTGCACATTATCTGTCTGCATAAATTTTGGTATTCCTTGAGTACAAAATTTTAACTTGAGGTTTCTAATACTTTCAAATGCTTTATTACTCACTACTGGTGCAATTTCTTTCCATTTTTTTATAAATAATCTATGAGCACTAATTAACTATTATTACCAAAATCACACAAGTCAACTCCTACTTTTTCAAATGGTTAGTTTGGCACCTCACATATTTTCCCTCCTAGCTAATTTTTTGAGTTTTATATTTTTTTAATGTTTTTCATAACCTGAGTGTGGTTAATGCGCTTAATTTACAGTTTCCCACATAAGAATGCAAGACTAAGTTATTTTGTCACCCCCAATCAGCATTTAGGTTTAATATGTTATTTCATTTCTAATATTAAAAAATATATTTACCCTCTTTATAAAATATAACTTTAACTACAAGGCCAACCTTGCAAAACATACTGAATTATTATTTGTGAAAGTGTTTATTTTTTTTTATCTTTTTCTAAAACTACTTTATCCTAATATCACTGAAAGACACTTCTGATCTTAAACTATTAACAATTTCAATAAAAGAATCATCATATTATAACTTGTAACACTCGTTCACACATGCTCTGGACAGCAACACGGCCACCAATATCTGGACTCCAGGCACATATACAATATTTGAATTACACCTTAACAATTTCAACATGTTATTTGATGGAAATCGTAACTTACAATATCTGGACTCCAGGCACATATACAATATTTGAATTACACCTTAACAATTTTAACATGTTATTTGATGGAAATCGTAACTTACAATATTAACAATAGGCCTATGATCTTGTTATAGTTATTTCCAATCCAAAAACAAACTGGTTAAATTTTTCTACAGCAAGATATATTACCAAAAATTCTTTCTTTATTCGTGGATCATTTTCTTTTTTGTTAGTGAGTGATATCTACACAAATGCTACAGGTTGACCATTTCGTAATAAACATGTCCGTTAAGAAAATTCTGAGGTATCAGCCTCGCCTACAACAGGTAATGTATTATCAAACTATTTCAAAACAGTAGCCTCGCTCATTTTCTTTTCAACTATATGAAATACTACAATTTTCTCGAGACAAAACTGCAATCTACATTTTTGATCAGATCTCCTAGGGGCTTAGTCAAATCAGATAAATAAATTTTGGTAGGTAATTTACCTTCTCTAACACACGTAAGAACACATTTTAATTTGTGGAATCTTTAAACAATAAAATACATTTCACTTGTGCACTCATTGATGGTCAATCTTACTTCACTCAATTCTGGCCTGGATAACGTTACATAGCAATAACGTGTTACAGCCTTTTACTTTTTCACTTTCAAGCTCTGATGAAATTACAAAAAAAAAACCATTATTCTCAGACAAAGACAATTAAAATCCAATCACCATAACACAAGTATTTCCCACAACACATGTTTCACATAATTAAATTGTAGAACTACAAAGTACCAGAAACGGCAGTGCAAATAATTACGCGAGGATTGTACAGTTGGATACAGCAGTATAGATATTGATCCTGCAAGTTTCTGCAACATGGTCTACAAACTGACTGACTAAATGATTGGTTAGTGTGTCGAAAAAGGACCAGACTTTAGTTAGTAGAAATAATGGAGAGACTTCACTGTTTTAGCTAGAGAGTATCCAAAATCTACACGAAAACTACTCATGTCTGCGTTTGTGAGAGTTCTTAAAAATAGGTAGCGCCAGGAGACAAAATGGATAATCGTACTCCAAATCAACCATAAATGTTTTTTGTTTTGCTTTATTTTCAGCAATTGTAAACTAATGCAATTAGTAAATGGTTTCTTTACTTGGAAGTTAACTGGAGAAAAGTTGAGAGAGAATGAAAACAGTATTGAACAGAATGCACGTTTGATGAAATGGACGACAACAGAAAATAATAAAGTGTCTGTTTCATCAAGTTTATATTCACAACTAACTACTGAAACAATTACTGGAAAAATGTTCTTGTTAGAGTAGTGGCAGTTGTGAAATTGTGGACTTCACTTTCGTGGAGACAATAAGATGATCGCTTCCCCTTGCAATGATAATAACTCAGGAATTTTGGAACTCCTTGCTCAGTTTGATACCTTTTTATAGGAACATGGGAATGTGAAAAAGGATAAAGGGAAAAGATATGTACCTATTGAATCTTTCCTCTGATTTCTGTGAAGAAAATATTGAGCTAATGGGCAAAAAAGTTCGTAAACACATGCTAAATGAGATCAAGACCCGCCAAATATTATTCAGTGACACTTATATCTACATCTAACATTTGCAATTCTGGTCAGTTGATTTTGGGTTTTAGATATTCCAATAATGGTAGTATTTTTAGTAAGTTTCCTTCTTTCATTCCAATTTACAGCTATACCCAAAGAAATTTATGTCTAGGACTGACTCATTCTCTAAAATGTATCGCCATATATATCCGGGAATGCTGAGGATAAAGCTAATGCATCAAATATATCAGGTAACTTTCTGGGTTTACAAACACATATTAAATCAATAAATAGCGCTGTGTTGTATCTTTCATGTACAGCAGCCCATTCAATACACTTGGTTGGAGAGCGTATGGTTTCACAGTACAAAACTCTTTTTGTTTCTAGAAAAGTTGAATTTTTTTCTTAACTGCTCCCACTTACAGGTGGTCTGTTCTTGAAACAGTGATTTAATGAGTACAGAAAATAGTGGCAAGTCTAAAATCACTGTCAAGGGCTTATCGGAAATAGGTGGTGATGCCGAGAAGATGCTTTGAGCACCGTGATAATTCATCACAATGGAATTTTTAGTGCATTTTATGAAATGTCCAAATTCCATAAATGACATAATAGTCACAAGGATAGAAGTAAACATAGTAAAGCTAGGTTATTATAAATAAAAACCAGCTTTAATAAAACGAAAATTTGAAAAAAGACTATGCAATTCTACTACTGCCAAACAATGATTATCATCATACAATACTACAGAGGGAAAGAGCGCAGAATTTACTTTGCTTTTATGAAAATAATCAACAATTATAAGGCGAGTGAGGCAAGTAATTCTACTTACCTTGAATATTTCAAAGTTGAGATAAAAATAATTTGGGAAAGGATCATTACAAAATTATATGATAGTAATTATAACATACACAAATACACGTCACGCCTGATTAAAGGTGCATTGTAGCGCCTCTTATGCTTTCCACGCTGAGTCCGACCAGCATGGATGACTACCTTAAAATCCTCTTGAGGCAGGTTCTCTAAAGCTGTTTTAAATGTGTTTATCAAGATGTTGTGTTCATGCAACATTCATTAAATTTTCAACTCTGTGTCTCCTTCAACTCCTTGAATTAATTGGCAGCAGCAGTTTGTTTCAAATTCTTAGTTACAAACGAAATATACCTGCAAGAATTGATGCTCTTCATTGACAGCTGGAAAAAGCACACCTATTCTATAATAAACTTGCCCTTGAACAGTAAACATTGGTGAAAATCTGGGCATTATTATTTCTCTGTCAACTCCAAAAGATGTAATTTGGAAACATGATTTGTACTTTCTGATCTTATTTAAAAAGAGCCATGATTCATCAACACCATACAAAAAGAGAGTTTTCAGAGGCTCTTCTGGCTCACCAAGTAAAGGAAGGGAAACTTTCCCACTGGAACCGCTCATCCCTGCGGTCTCATCTTTCCATTTCAAAGCGCTACAAAACCGGCACAACTTGTCCATGAGTCCGATAACAATAAGCATGTGATTATTATAATCAATTAAGGGATCTTAATCAAATGCCACGTCATTAAATACAGACCAAGTGTTTCTATGAAAAGCTAGTCGACATTCCGCTTGGAGTTCCACGTTNTTATGACCGTTCATGTGTTCCCGATGCTCTTAAAGAAGCCTGTCGTTCTGCTTGTTCTTCCAGTCATAATTGGGTCCGAACAGGCATTTCGGAGGCTCTTAAAAGGGCTTGACGCTCAGCCTGTTCATCTAAATGCAACTGCGTTTTTCACGCATTTCTCAGGCTCTCAAAGTGGCTTGACGCTCTGCCTGCTCATCTCGACGGAGTTGAGTATCGGCAGGAGTATCTAACATCCTGAGATGTTCCTGACATGCTGCCTGTTTTTCAAGCATTTCCTGATTCTAAGCAGACGATTCAGCGGCTCTCAAAGCTGCTTGTCGCTGTGCTTGCTCTTGTCTTCTCAGTTCTGCATTTTCTGAAGACACTTGCGGTTGAGCAAATCTTTCCATTTGTGCTTGAGACGATGCTCTTGAAACACTTGATTTTCATTTGCGAGGCACTATTTATTTAACAAACTATGAAAAACTAAACAACAAAAAAAACTACCGAAAAAGTTAACAAAAACCAATACCAAACCAACAATTCCAACTCAAAGTGCAAATCAGTACCAAAGATCAATCCAGTCTAATAAATTCAAGAATATTCGAATATTACTAAACAAGACCAAAACAAAAAGCTACTATTACATTACCTGTATTCCTAAATTTGTTATTATTTTTACAACTTTCTTAAATTTCAAACAACAAATTTTATTCAATAATTAACAAAACTATTATACAAGAAACTTAAAATAGTGATTTATTATTGATATTTTACAAACATTCAAAGTGTTGTAATTCAATTATCTCCATAAATTGCAACTGAAGTTTTTCTAACTTATAAGTATCACATTTATTGATGTCCAAACGTTTACTGTTATTAATTTTTTTAGTCCCAAATAAAACATTAAATGCCATCAGGTAAATGTATTCCTGCAAAAATATTTTATAAGTTGTATAGTTCATTAAAATCTTAAGCTAAATGAGGTTGTCACAAAAATAAGTGCAGTACAGCCCAGATTATCCGCGGAATTGGATGGCAAGGGCACCGCGGATAGCAAAAATCACGTATAACCCGAAAAAAGACTGAAAATGAGGTGCAAACACAAAAAAAAAATATTTCAACATAAAAACTATGTTTTATTGTACAAAAAAGGTAATAAAACTTGTAAAATTCATGCATATCTACAGTGCAGCAGAAACCTTTGCTCTACGTCTAAATCACTAAAATAAAGAACAGTAAACAAAAAACAATGCCATACATAGTACTGTACAAAAAGTGTTGAGTTACACCTTTTTAAAAAAATCAGTCACTTGTTTTTGCTTGTTGCTTTGGAAACACCTTTTCTTTATTCTAAATTGTACTTTCTTTAACATGAGTTTTTCTGCCAGATGTGCATCGTCTTCTTGTTCCTCTAAATATTGAAGCAATTTTCTGCCTGCCCCAAAGCCGTTTCGTGTGTCATCCGCGCAGGCGCCTCGTCCTTTTTCACTTTCATTTTGTTCTTCTTCGTTCTCGTTCAATCCCATTACTTTGTTTGTTATCTCTATGTCAGTCATTCGTTCAAACCTTGACTCACTTGCATCATATTCCAGCCACTCTTCTATGTTCTCTTCGTCTACATCCTCACCTCTCGGAACGGATGTCACTAGGTCAACAAGTGTAGCGGTCGGCATGACTTCATTCTCTTCTTTACAAATATTTTGGTTGACATTGGTTTTGATACTCTGAAATTACTCTGAAATTAAGAAGGGTTGAGGCTTTGATGTAATCCCACGCAGACGCAATATCATAAATGATATCCAAAATTGTATAATTCCGCCAAAATTCTTTGAGATTGCAGTCATCCTCGATTTTTGACAGTAACAACTTTGCCCTGTATGTTCTCTTCATGGTTGCAATGACTCCCTGGTCCATAGGTTGTATGAGCCGAGCACTGTAATATTTGGGGGCAAAAACTTTGCGAAGATTTACCCGTCAGAAGATTTAAGCACAATTGTAGCTGGGTGTGAAGGCGCGTTGTCAGTTAACAAAACAGCCTTATTTGGCAAATTTTTTGAGTCATGATGTTTACGTAGTTGAGGCACAAAAATCTCTTCAAACCATTCTTGAAAAATCTGAAGGTTCATCCAACCTTTTTTTTTTTTTTTTTTTGCTGAAATAATCAACTAGTTAATTTTCTGCTCTTGTCCCCTTAAAAGACCTCGGTTTCTTAGATTTACAGATTACAAGAAGCCTAAGTTTGTGACTACCCACAGCGTTGCTGCATGGCAAGATTTTAATTCTTTTCGTGCTACTTTTGTGACCTGCCGCGTGATGTTCACTTTCAAATTCTGAAGTACGAGTGGGAAGACACTTCTTCCAAAAAAGCCATGATTCATCAGCTTTATAAATTTGTTCATATGATAGATCCTCAGACAACACACACAAACTCTTCAAAATCATGTTGAAAATCATCTGCTGCTTGTTGATCACCACTCAGCTTCTCTCCGTGTAGACCAATCTCTCTAATTCCATGACGTTTCTTAAAACGATGTACCAACCAGATGACGCATCAAAATTTCCTTCCAGGCATAAAAAATAAAAAAAGATTTTTGCTTTAGCTGCAATGGTAGGACCAGACACGGGGTGCCCTCACTTCGCACCTGAGCTAACCACTCCGCTAATGCCGAGTCAAGTTCATTATACAGTAGAACCTCGCTAATTCGTCCTTTACGGGACCGGCGGCATGGCCGGATCACTGAAAAGGACGGATTATCAGGGGAGCACAAAAAAGTCGGATTATAGGCAGAAAATAATTTATTTTACATACATTAAATTATAAATATACATATGGAAGCGTCCATAAATTACGAGAGGCGATTTTGGTGATTTTTCGACCCCATCTCCCCCTTTGGTGAGATGTCGTGATATTTTTTTCGACCCCCTCCCCGCCCCCCTCTAAATACACGTGAGATTTTTCAAAATTCGTATTTTTAGTGTAAATACGTTAATCCGTGATTGATTTATTAAAAAAAAACATAATTTGCTTAATTATTTTTATTTAAGACTAGTTTTTAAGATTTCTAATTACGTAGTCTAGAATCACATGGAGAAAATCAAACAATACAATACTTAAGTAGAAACTACATGAATTTGTTAAAGAATATTTATTCTAATTCTGTCCACGGGGACTTATGCGCGGTCTCAAGAGTTACTTTTGGAACCAACATGTCCATGTGGTTTTCAATAAAATCATCTGCTCCTTCAACCTCTCTCTGATTTAGCCACTCTAAACCGTTGTCGCTTGCACATAGAAGCTCAGTAGCTCGACGTGTGATAATTCTTGAGGGTCGTACTTTGCGCGCTGTTGCAGCTAGTGCACTTGGACTGCATGCCGATACTCTGCAGCTCTTATGATGGATGAAAAGTAAATACTACACGTACTGCAGCATCTCTTTTCTAGATCACCACGTACACTTGGGCAATAGAGGTTGTAGGGCATGCTGATGAAGGCGTGCAAAGGTTGAATCGGTAAGCAGTGGCGAATCAAGAAGGGAGCGAACGACTTTCCGTCATGCTATTCAGGGTCCGGGACCGTCGGATGCCCATCAACCTGATTGATAGGGTATGGAGGTGGCAGAAAACGGTCGTGAAGAATCATACGTAGAGCACTCCGGCGTGGGCTACAGCAGTCCCGATCATCGCATTTCACAACCTGAAGCAATAATTAAAAGCAATTCATTATTTTTAACTCTAAATGAAAATACATTCGTTAGTGCTCACGCTCGTTAAAAAATTCCAGAAAAAATATAAAAAAGCACGCATGAAATCGTGGTCAAAATATAAGGTAAACTACTGTGAAAATTCATACGAAAAGAAAACAATACATTATAAAATGTGAACAAATTGCCACGTGCCTGAAGTAAATATTGGCTTTCTCTAACATGCTCGGTGTACCATTCTTTGGCTGGAAGGTCTGGGACACTGGAAGTGTCATTATTCGAGTCTATGTATTTAGCAACGACTTTGTGTCCGTCAATGCACACTGCAGACCATATTTCAGCCAAAATTTCCCCTGCCTTTTTGAAATTATCCTTTTCCAGACTAACGTCTACTGTTCTGCCGCTGGAGTCAAGATGTGTCCCAAAAGAGTCATGGGNCTGCAGCTGTAGTCAAGATGTGTCCCAAAAGAGTCATGGGGAAGATTAACACCCGTTAGCTCTCGACTGAGTGGAGCCATGCACCTCTCTACTCTGTTAAAGCACTTCTGCCAGGGGCATTAGTCACAATGAATATTGCATCCAGATCATATTTTTTGAAATGCTCTATAGCGTNGCACTTCTGCCAGGGGCATTAGTCACAATGAATATTGCATCCAGATCATATTTTTTGAAATGCTCTATAGCGTGTTCGATCACTTTGCGATATCGTGGGTTCTCGTCGGGACCGCCATCACTCGAAATGATAAGGACAGGCTTAACTTCGCNATATCGTGGGTTCTCGTCGGGACCGCCATCACTCGAAATGATAAGGACAGGCTTAACTTCGCAGTCGCCGTTTTTCGTAAAGTTGTAAAAAGGATCAACGGTTATAATAACAGTGTCCAAATCTTGAGCGTGACTAGTTGCAGTTGACGAAGAGTGCTTGCCACTTCGGATTGCTATATAAGTTGGTCCACTGTAT
>NQII01009119.1:55247-71134 GCA_002778355.1 Clitarchus hookeri
TTTTTTTTTTGTTTTCTGACAATTTTATTTTACATTGTGTTGCAGTTTCGCAGTTCTTATGTTTATTTTGTGTTATTATTTTTGTTTGCTGATCACTGTGGGCTAATCAATATCAATGTATAATAATACTGTTTTACAACAGTAAAATAACGTAAGCTATTTATTTTATTCATAATATACTCCATCAAGTTAAAAAAATCAAGACGTGTTTTAGGGCCAAAACTCAAAAGGGAGATGTGAATTCACTGTACTTACCTATAATATTTTGTTTGTTTTAAATCTCGTAATCAAAATTTCACCTATTTCTCGTTAACTAATTGAGCTCAAATTTTGTAAGTAGGTATATTTCCGGTGACAATATAATATTATGATAACTTCTGGATCCAACTCCTCAGCCCTGATGCTGCAGGGATACTGCCCGCAAAAACTATAACAGAGTAGACCGGCTAGTTTTAAATTACCATTATTTCATGGGGAGAGATTTCATCACTAGTGTTTAGGTTACTCCTCAGTCATAATTTTTTTGTAACTTTTTTTTCTATTTTATATATACAGATTGATATGAGCAGCAGACCTAGAGATACGGGCAGACACTATGCTTCTGGAAGTGCTAAGCGTAAAGCAAAAGATGAAAAAGAAAAAAGAACCAATCTGTTATATCAAAGACACGTAAGCTGTCTGAGTTTTTTAATGTTCAGAATGATGTTCCTGAATCTAAAGAAATTTAAATAGAAAACACAGAGGTTGCATCTTATTTTACAGATGATGACAGCACTATAGGAAATTAATTAGGATCTGTAACTATTTCCGGTATAGCCACATGTAATACAAGTGATACTGCACTCGAACAGACATATTGTCTTCTTGCCAAAGAGAAGTTAAAAGCACAGCATGTCCTCTAAACCCAGAAACATCGTCTTCAAGTCAAAAAGAGTTCGTAAGCATATCACAAGCTTCCGATGTTACTACATCTTCTGCATGCCAAAAACAAAACAAAAATAAAATCTACTCCAATGATATTGCTGAATGGCCGAGCAACTTTAATCGAGATTATTGGATTGCGAAAGGAAGTAGCAAAGTGCAACATATGAACAGTAATTTTTTGTCTTCAGAAAATGTATGACAATGAAAATAAACCACATTTCTGTCAGAGGTCTTTTTTCACATATAGATATAAAGTAACAGATAAAACTCACGTGAGAGATTGGTTATGTTATCTTGGAGCGAATACCGGCACCAGTTCAAAATAGTCCTTGGACTAATTGCCTAGATTGATGAGCAGCAGACATACTACTTCACAAGGACCTTCTTTACAGATGGTGCCTGCCTTTGCACGAAGGGGGTGGGGAGGGAGTAGCATTGCCACGGACCCTCATTCCAAGGGGCCACATTTTTTTTAAAGAAATATTTTACAATGAATTGAATTTTCAAATGTTTCCATCCAAGCATGCATAACTACATTTCACTTGCCAGGAATTTGTGGTAAAAGTAACAAAAATTTGACTTGCGTTGAAACACCAAATGCTAAAATACCTACTAAAATATTCTGAAAGGTGCTTTGCCATATGACGTCCACATTCTCTTGTACGAGAATAGCAATAAAAGGTGAGAATAGAACCACAAGCGCTATTGTTTGATTCTAAAGGCCGAGTAATATGGTTACTAATGTTTCATTTTTGTTCCAACAGATGCCGTNTGAGAATAGAACCACAAGCGCTATTGTTTGATTCTAAAGGCCGAGTAATACGGTTACTAATGTTTCATTTTTGTTCCAACAGATGCCGTGCATATACACGCAGGACACAATCTATAGAAATTAACATACTCGTAATGTTGGCAGTTGTGTTAAAGATCCAATAAGTAAGCTCCTTTGTAATGACAATAGTTTCCAAAATTTTGTTTGTTTGCTCTATTTTTTTGGAGGGTAAAACATCAATAAAATGTAAACACGCTTTCATGTATCACACAGATTTTTTTTTCATTTCATTGGTTGTGATGGAATAAGGAGTCATGCAGGAAGGTTTCTGCAAAATTAAAATTATTAAGATAAAAAATATTCCAAAGTGAGTGTACGAAAAATTGGCAGTTGAACTACCAATCTTAAGGCGAAAAATAAGAGAGTAAGAACAAACAGGTAAACTTCAGAACTTACATCCTTCTTTACAACGAAGGATAAACCTGTTGTCTGCTTTTTAATTGTTCCCTACCTGCATATATATATGGTACCGACACCGAGATGTTACAATTGGCAATTTAGTTCTCATCTGTCTGGACATTATCATCTTTACTGGAGACACCTCTAGGCCAGATATGGGAAGATTACGAAATTCAAGTAATGTAGAACTACAAAGTACCAGAAACGGCAGTGCAAATAATTACGCGAGGACTTTAGAGTTGGCTACTGCAGTATTGATATTGATCCTGCAAGTTTCTGCAACATGGCCTACAAACTCACTGACTAAATGATTGGTTATTGTGTCGATAAAGGACCAGACTTTGATTAGTAGAAATAATGGAGAGACTTCACTGTTTCTGCTAGAGAGTATCCAAAATCTACACGAAAACTACTCATGTCTGTGTTTGTGAGTTCCTAAAAATAGGTAGCGCCAGAAGACAAAATGGATAATTGTACTCAAAAACAACAATAAATGTTTTGTTTTGCTTTATTTTCAGCTATTCTTAACTAATGCAATTAGTAAATGGTTTCGTTAATTGGAAGTTAACTGGAGAAAAGTCGAGAGAGAATGAAAACAGTATTGAACACACTGCACGTTTGATGAAATGGACAACCACAGAAAATAATAAAGTGCCTGTTTCATCAAGTTTATAATCACAACTAACTACTGAAACAATTACTGGAAGAATGTTCTTGTTAGAGTAGTGGCAGTTGTGAACTTGTGGACTTCACTTTCGTGGAGACAATAAGATGATCGCTTCCCCTTGCAATGATAATAACTCAGGAATTTTGCAACTCCTTGCTCAGTTTGATCGCTTTTTATAGGAACATGGGAATGTGAAAAAGAATAAAAGGGAAAAGATATGTACCTATTGAATCTTTCCTCTGATTTCTGTGAAGAAACTATTGAGCTGATGGGCAACAAAGTTCGTAAACACATGCTAAATGAGATCAAGACCCGCCAAATATTATTCAGTGACACTCATATCTACATCTAACACTTGCAATTCTGGTCAGTTAATTTGGGTTTTAGATATTGCAATAATGGTAGTATTTTTAGTAAGTTTCCTTGTTTCATTCCAATTTACAGCTATACCCGAAGAAATTTATGTCAAGTAGTGACTCATTCTCCAAATGTATCTCTATATATCTCTGTGAATGCTGAGGATAAAGCTATGACAATGCTTCAAATATATCAGAAAAATTCTGAGTCTACAACCACATATTAAATCAATAAATAGCCCTGTGTTGCAGTGGCGGATTTACCAGCAGGCTGAGTAGGCTGGAGTCTTAGGGCAGCAGATTTTAGGGGCGGCAAATTTTGTGGCAATTTTTTTTGTATGTCTTACAGAAATTAAAAAGATTTATATTTATATACCTAAATGTTAATAGGTCCACACAAACAATTCAACATGTAATATGTTTCACCACTTAGATAAATATTTCTACAATTTGCGTAGTCGCGTTTGGTTGATGCGCGGGAACGAGTGACATGACAGTTCGCTAAGTGTGTCTGGCCGAATTGACTGCACGATCGCAGCGCGGCGCGGCCGCCGCGGGAGCTAAAGCGGGGTCGTGCTGTTGTAGGCATACGCCGCGTGGTGGCTACGAGTTCCAGAGAGATAGATATAGAGCGGCGGCCGGCGATACAAACGGGAAAGTCCCGTCCCGTATTTACTTTTTCTGGTTGTGTGTTGTAATTTTTCATTCAAAGTGTTTCGTGGATTGTATGAATAATTTCATAGCATAATATCACCAATGCGTAGAAACTTATAGTAGGTAAGTAATCATAATATATTACAATAAATCATCCGTAACGAATCAGTAAGGCGTAATTTAACTTGATAAATAGCTGTTTCAGAAGCTATGCAAAGAAATTTCGATTTTTTTGTTATATCATTCTTAATAAATTTCTTGTACTTATGTTAGGTAATTATTCAATGTCTGAAATCTGAACAAAGGATGTACGAGAAATAAAACTCTCAATGTAATATTTTTTATTTCAGTTCTTGGAATCCAAGAATTTGTTAGAATGAGTGATGGGAGAAAGCAAATTAGTGGAGCTAAGTATAAAAAGGCCAAAATGAAAAAAGAAGAACAAGAACAGAGTATCCGTAAAACGATAAAAAGCAACAGATTTTTTAAAGTGGAAGTGGAAGTAGTGTTGAAAGACCAGGAACTTCAACAACATGCACTGACACAATACAATCCGGAAAAGATGAAAAGGAATTGAACTCTGCGGCCCAACAACAACAGTCATCTGTTGAACTATCTACTTTTGAAAAAACGGATATTTATGTTTTTGACGTAGAGGTGGTAGAGGAATCATCAATAAGTATAACAATTGAAGATGCGTATCAGAATCAGACGTTANTCAGTTCTTGGAATCCAAGAATTTGTTAGAATGAGTGATGGGAGAAAGCAAATTAGTGGAGCTAAGTATAAAAAGAAGGCCAAAATGAAAAAAGAAGAACAAGAACAGAGTATCCGTAAAACGATAAAAAGCGACAGATTTTTTAAAGTGGAAGTGGAAGTAGTGTTGAAAGACCAGGAACTTCAACAACATGCACTGACACAATACAATCCGGAAAAGATGAAAAGGAATTGAACTCTGCGGCCCAACAACAACAGTCATCTGTTGAACTATCTACTTTTGAAAAAACGGATATTTATGTTTTTGACGTAGAGGTGGTAGAGGAATCATCAATAAGTATAACAATTGAAGATGCGTATCAGAATCAGACGTTAAGTAATGACAAAGTGCAAACAACAGTAAATCTAAACAAAGATCCAACTTTAAGGGAAATCAACGATACCTTGAGGGAGATTATCGCAAGGTACGGCTTCGATCAAAACAAGTCTTGTGACTTCTCTAAAAGTGAAAAAAATATATGCTGATCAGTGTCGTTTCTTGCCAGTGAGTATCTTCCAAAGAAAAATGAAAAATAATGAAGTGAATTACCGAAATTGGCTGGTTTATTCTGAAAGTAAAAGATCTGTATATTGCGGGCCCTGTTTGGCATTCGGTCCATTGGAGAAGAAGACTCAGTTTGAGAACGAAGGATTTAATGACTGGAAAAATGCAGAACACTGAGTAGCTCAGCATGAAAAATCTTCACGTCATAAATCTAGTATCCTTAGTTTGAAAGTTAGAAGTGAGATTTATGGCCGACTCGATAATTTACTGCATGTCCAGATTGATGAAGAAATTACTTATTGGAGAAACGTTCTGAAGAGGGTTGTTGCCGTAGTGAAGCGACTGTGTTCAAGAGGCCTCGCTTTCAGAGGAAAAAATGAAAAGTTCGGTGATCCGCATAACGGAAATTATTGCATGATTTTGGAACTGTTAGCTGAATTCGATCCTTTTTTAGCCAGCTAAGATCTACCTTAAGCCAAGAAAAGCTAAACGCCTTAGCTCTTTTGTGCATAGAGTCAGAACTAATGAACAAGATTTCATACGACGATATATATATGATTTTGAAAATATAAAATCATGCAAAAAGGTATTGTAAAACTTTCATAACTAAATTAATTGAATTTCATCGAAATCATCAGCCGGATTGTTACCATATAACTGAATATATTGTTTTTAAACTTTAAGTAAGCGCAATAAAAATTATTTAATTATGTTTACCGAATGTACACTATTGTGTAAGTAGTATTGAGGCATACCTTACCCCGCCTTATTAGTAGTACATGATTGAGCTTTTATTTGCCCAGAAATATACCCAAAAACTATTTCTTGTGCAATCTTAACTAAATCGTTGGGTTGTAAAAATAATGTAGAAACTGACACATCGATCCCTAGTTTGCAATCATACTAATTACGGGAAAAAGGTGGTGTAATTAGGACGATAGTGCACAAATCATAAAGTTACAATTTAATTGACAAAAAAATTGTAATTTTTATGATTATGAACTAGGGTATCCAATTGTAGAAGTCGATAGGGGCGGCAAAATTTTAATAGCCTACTGGCGGCAAATGTGTAAATCCACCACTGCTGTGTTGTTTCACTCCTGTGCAGCAGCCCATTCAATACACTTGGTTGGAGAACGAATGACTTCACACTACAAAACTCTTTTTGTTTCTAGAAAAATTGTATTTTTTTTAACTGCCTCCACATACAGGTGGTCTGTTCTTGAAACAGTGATTTTAATGTACAAAAAATAGTGGCAAGTCTAAAATCCCTGTCAAGGGCTTATCGAAAANCTGTTCTTGAAACAGTGATTTTAATGTACAAAAAATAGTGGCAAGTCTAAAATCCCTGTCAAGGGCTTATCGAAAATAGGTGGTGTTGCAGAGAAGATGCAAACAGCACCCTGATAATTCATCACAATGGAATGTTTTGTATATTCTGNAAAATAGGTGGTGTTGCAGAGAAGATGCAAACAGCACCCTGATAATTCATCACAATGGAATGTTTTGTATATTCTGTGAAATATCCATTCTTCCTTATTTTTACTGCCCCACACTCGAAAATCACAGCATATCCTTAATTTTTTACTGTGGGTACAGAAATTAAATTGTACTGCAAGTCACCGCACAATAAAATGTATTTCAATTTGATGGGTTTGTCATCATAAGACATTAACAAAGTGCCACGCTTTATTGCTTTTAATTTATGATCTTTCTTGGCAACATTTATTAAAACATTCACATCTTCTACATCCATAGGTAAATGAGCAGTGTCCGACCCAATCAAATGATGTGTACATGCAGAATCTGCCAAAAAAATTACACTACTGCCTTTGTTTACAATAACATTATCATAGTTTACCGATACCATAGCTTCTTCTTCTTCTTCTTTCACTGTTGAAAAGAACCCTATTTCTTCTCTATCATCACAATCATGAACACAATAACACTTTTTTTTGTACTCGTTATCACGACCACCACCTTTGTAATTAATTTTCCCTCAATTTTGGATCGGTCCTCGACTTGGGCAGTCAACTTTCTTGTGCCCACGGACTCCACACGCATTACACTTGAAGGGAAAATCTGTAGGGGGTTTAGATAGCTTTGGATTGTTGTAGTGCTGAAAATTAGAACATTTACCACGTCCTCTAGAGTCAGACGCATAAAATGCTACGCCTTGCTGCATTCCCATTTGCCCTTTTTCTCTCAACTGTCGCATTTCTAATTGGATCAGTTTATTTTGTACAAACTCGATTGTCACCACTACAGATGTTTTCGAAAATAGGACGTCAATCGATGTGGTAAATGCCTGATAAGACCTGGGCATAACGATAAGAAGATGTGATATCTCTTCTTCGTCATCGTAGGTAGCACCTGAAGAATGTATGTCTTGCACTTTACTTACAAAGCTTTCCAACAAATTGGCGAGACTACCTCTCTGGAATCGCATTTCCCACTGTTCTCGTTTTAAATCCACTCTTGCTGACAAACCTTATCTCGTATATGTAGCTTTCAGGACTGAAAACATATACCTCCCTGAAGTTTTCATTTTAATGACTCCCATCACACTGTCTGTAACAGCTTGCACGATAATGTCCCGCATCTTCAAGTCCATTTTCTTGAAATTATTTTCAGAAGTTTCACTGTTCCTTTCACTTAAAGCTTCCAAGCATTGTTCTCTTTCCAAACAGATTTTCAATCCACACTCCCAGTCAGAAAAACCAGTACCGTCTAACTGTTTTAGGCTTGCAGGTACGCTGTTTACAGCCGCCATGCTTTCTACGACAACGTCCTGCTTCACGCAAGAAATTCCGGCCTTACACGTTTTCTCTGCCTTATGTAAACAACACTTTTCCGAATTCTGCACCTGGGCCTATTACCTATCAACATATATACCTCGGTGTGGTATGAGTTTGGGAATAAATACTACCTGATTGAGAGAACACTTTTATTATAAGAACAATGAACTACACTGTAGAAACACACAACGATTACCTAATCTTTCCAAAGTATGACGGTAGAGTGCAGCACCTCCCAGTAACCAACCAATAGGGAGAGACTTACAGAATTGCACCATAATACAAACTTCAATAATACAATGGTATATATATATATATATATAAACTATTAAAAATTCTAACCTGTTTGAGCATACTATACGAACGAAAAAACATCCTGGTAATATTAGAGTTAGTTAAACTAAGAAAAAAAAAATTTATATTATACAGAAAATAGGTTGACAAAGCTATTTAAAATTTACAAAGTTTTAAATTATGATGTAACATCTTTTATATATTAAAAGTAATGTGTGGTCAACAAAATAGAAAATAATTCTTATATATATAAATTATACATAAATAAAAACTAAGAAATCAGATATAAATATACTTTGTTGGAAAACTTATGCGGACAATAACAGTCAAAACTTATGAATCAAGTAAGACAGTATCTTTTTATATAAAAAATTAATGAATTTTTTATCATAAGTGCTACCTTTTTACCAAAAAATGAGCATCTCTCTTAATTTATTTAACTATATTATATCCATTTGTGGATAAATTACCTCATAAAAGTGTTGAATGTTTATTTGACCACAATACAGATCAAACAGATGATTTTATTTAACAAAAATGGAACAATATATATTTACAAATTATTATAATTTTAAGATTAACATTAAGATGTAACTTTTTGATTATATTTGAAGTATTGTTCGAAACAGGTCTTTTCTTAACTATGTAATTACATTCTTCATATAGTGTTTCTTTGATAGGATTAGTTTGAACATTTTTCTTATCTTCAGGGACATTATAGATTTCAGCTATTAATTCTGAAATTACTTCCAGTGCTACATCATCTTCAATAGCTTTCCTTATAATCGTACATTCAAAGTATGTTCTAAATAATTTATCCAGAAAAATTAGCAATTTATTCAAATTTTTATAACAGATCTCATCTCTCTCATTATTTATCATATCGACAATATCATTGTCACTATCCCAAATTTATTTGATATATTTAGATAAATCATTCTCTTACATTCAGTATATTTCCTTTCTTATCTCAACTTTCAATTGTTTAATAAAAGTATAATTACCTGAATCAATCGCCTTATAATTGTTTTTTATTTTCATGAATGCATAGTAAATTCTTAAAAGCAGAACAATTAAGGCGAGAAGCGATGTTTCTTCGTTTGACGTGCAAGGTTGAGGAGTCTGCTATTGCTAGGTCGAGCATTAGATGTCTCCTCTACTGGCTGTTGTTATGTCGAGCTGTCATTTTGCGTGAATATGAAGGAGACTAATTCTAGGAAATGCTGGCCCACCCGTCTCATCTCATCGTCGGGTTCACTTGGAACTCCTCGTATTGTCACAGTCACCTGACGCTCTCAGTTGTCTTTGCGCTCTCGCTAAACGTGGTTGTTTTTGTGATTTTTATGTGCTTTTATTCTTTTCTGTGTTTCATTATGAGTGGAAAACGGAAGAGAGTTGTAGTTTCTCTTGAGCATGGGATAAAGTAAAAACTTCTACCATTCAAAAGTCATGGAAAAATATTAATTTGGCCTAGATGGACAACCCACACAACTACCAGAACAGGAGAATGTGAAGTAACTAGTTCAACTGGCCAATGAGATACCTGTTGAAAATCAAAAGGGAAGAAATTGGTGATTGGTGCAAGGCAGATGTCCAGATGGAGATTCCGATGAGGAAATTATCGATATGGTTATCAATCCTAAACACAGTGAAGAAGACGACGACACGGACGAGATAACTCCAAAAATATCACATTCCGATGGGTTGAAATCGATCAACGCTGCTCTTGCTTGCATAGAGCAACAAGAAGAGTGTAGGCCACATGACATACTGACTTTTCAGCGTTGGCGTAACATCGCATCATCCAAGCGAGGACAGAGGTTAGCTCTGAAAATAGTCCAAGACTTTTTTAAGTAACATGTACATCTCATGTTTCCACTAACTTACAGGTCTGTAACAACAGGTTTGTTTTATGTTTTCAATTACAATAAACCAGTTTTACATTCTTCACGTGATTTTTTCATATTTTTACCACAATAACACCTAACCTCCGTATTATCCATGTTTTACCATATGCGAGGTGATATCGCTCCCAATTACCTCGGATAATCGATGGTCTACTCTAGTATACAAAATTAAGCAAATTGTTTTTTTAATTAAAATATAAATGGAATTAATTCTGTATAAGAAAAATAATTCCCTTTCATTAAATAATAAAAAGTTTTTATTTATATTGAATAAAAATAAAAATCATTGATATAAAATAAAGAATGTTGAGATATTAGAACACAAAGACAAAAACCAAGCTAGTATAAAGAACATTGATGAAGATTAAAATATTTATGAAAAAATAAGCAGTATATTGCTGAAACAATGATGTGGCAATGAAAAATCAGATAATTTATTAATAATTTTGGTCTAATAGCTTTTATTTTATCATCTGCAAAAGAAAAAACACATTTTTTTAAAAACTTGTGTCAAATTATAAAACCATTAATTTGTGAGTAAATGTCCGGGCCCCACTTAAGAGTACAGCATTGGACATTCTCGGACCATTTCCATTCAGTGGGAGAGGGGATCTGTACCTTCTGTTAACATAATATTATTTCACAAAGTGGCCTGACGTCATTACGGTTCCAAACCTAATGGCTCGAATTGTAGCTGAGGCACTTGTAGAGCATGTCTAATCCAGGTTTGGAGTACCGCTCCAACTTCATTCTGACCAAGGAGGAAATTTTAAATCCATTCTGTTCCAAGAATTAGCAAGGATTATAGGAATGAAGGAAGCTCATACCACCACAGCACAACACCCTCATTCCTATGAGATAGTCGAGACGTTCAAATGTACCCAGAAACAGTATATGGCGATCTTCATGGAAGACAACCAGAAGGATTCGGACTCCAGGGTACCCTTATTTCTCCTGGCATATAGTTCGTTAATCCACAATCAAACAGGTTTTATGGCCCGAACGCCGGCACACCCTCCATCCTCCCGCACTCCAACTGTACGCTGGCAGTACAGGGAACTTCTCCTGTTCTGTATTTAGTGCCTTCTGATTCTGTTGTTCTCACACGGCTTTCTGCCCGTTTTCTCATATAAAACCTGTCCTCCCCAATTAGTAATACCCTGACTTGAACTAGAAGCCATTACCCAGGTATTACTTCATGGATCATCGGAATTTTCTATTAGTCACTGCTGAATGTCTCCTAATCGTTTCCCAACTTTCTTACAAGTAACCAAGTTAATTGTTTGAACGGGACAATTAAATATTTTTTTCACAAAATTAACATATTTTATTGTTTATATTTTATTGCAACAAATTTTTAGGATTCTAATTTAGTTAAACTAGAGATATTTAAGGCTCTTTGTACAATAAAAATATTGCTTATGAAACACCATAACAAAATCTCTATAGGGTTTCGAACCTGGAAATTGTGTAGTCAAGTGCTACACCTTCGCAACATCAACTATAATGACGATGCTTGAATGTCTGTGGGTCCATATTATTCTAATAAAGGGCATGTATGTAATTAAATGTTTTCAAATTTTACAGCTTCACCTTTTTGTTTCCTGTTATAATTGTTTTATTGGGATAGTTTATACCATTATTAAGCATCAATAACTGCACAAACAAACAACGTTACTATTCCGATTTACATGAACACTAAACAAACTCTCTGGCCGTGTTTTCGAACAAAATGCATTTACATGACCCAATTACTTAAGAGTCATCCAAATAAATGCCAGTTCCGGACTAGGTTGATGATGTTGCCAACACAAATTATGTTTTACATATATATATATGATTTTTCCAGGTAACCAACCAAAATATTGATATGAATCTACATGATATTTATAATATTTACGGTAAACAAATCAAAAATGTTCAGCTCAACAAATTGTTATTAAATAACTTATTTAGTTGACAGGAATGAATGCAACAACCTCAAAGTACAGAAGTGTACAAAATAATGTTAAAATTACACAAGAACTTTTGAAGCAAATTTGTTTGGTATCTGCAACTAAAGCTTTCTCTCAGTGCCACCATCGCCCTTCTGGAGAAGTCGGCAGTGGTGGGCTATTGAGTGAACTTTCTACTAATCTCCTCTCTCGGCGCAACTTGACATGTGAAAAAGATTCTGCGACATTACACCTGCCACTATAATTACAACTGCATCCGCATGGTAGGCAGGTTTTTGTGATAGCCACCTGNGAAGATTCTGCGCCATTACACCTGCCACTATAATTACAACTGCATCCGCATGGTAGGCAGGTTTTTGTGATAGCCACCTGGCAATGTGCGATGAGCGAGGAAGGTAGAAAATTATCANAGTATAAAATTATCAGCTGCGTTGGTGAAGGTGACTGTGGAAGATGAGTGTCTGTACAGGGACGATGGACTAGAGTGTGAGAGTGCTGCGGAGGGCGAGTGACCTTTCCAGCACAGTGTGGCTGTGTACGAAAGCATTCAGGGCGCTATACTTTATTACAGAATACCAATTTACTGCCAGTATGCCTATGCAATGATTTCTACTCCGCTAAAGTCCAGCAATTTGTAACACACTGAAAATAAATCCTTGTATGGACACAAAAAACCCATCATTTAATACTTCCTTGCTCCTGTGATTATTCTAAATACTTGAAGAGCCTGATTCAATAAAACTATAGAGTGGCAAGCCAAAACAGTATAATANGGACACAAAAAAACCCATAATTTAATACTTCCTTGCCCCTGTGATTATTCTAAATACTTGAAGAGCCTGATTCAATAAAACTATAGAGTGGCAAGCCAAAACAGTATAATAGTGAGCCCCTCTTCGATATTTTTTTAATATAGGTGAACTAGTTAACATTCTTTGATTATACACAACGAAATATACTTCTCGAGAATATTTTTTTACACTTATTTGTGTTTTAAATTAGTCGTCTGCGACACACCTTTATATTACACATTTATGTTAGCACCATGTGATTAACCCAGTTGAGGTAAAGGCTAAACAACTCTGATTCAATAAAATTCATTGGTTTATTTAGGAATTGTTGTTAAATTGCTACATTGTATATCCAAATTCTGANGAGAATATTTTTTTACACTTATTTGTGTTTTAAATTAGTCGTCTGCGACACACCTTTATATTACACATTTATGTTTGCGCCCTGTGATTTAACCAGTTGTGGTGAAGGCTAAACAACTCTGATTCAATAAGATTCATTGGTTTATTTAGGAATAGTTATTAATTGCTACATTGTATATCCAATTTCTGAATGGATTAAGTTCTTCAGTGATTATGTATAAATAATTTTTTTTAATTGTATAATCATTGTGGTGTAAATACAGGAACAATCAAGTTTTATNTCAGTGATTATGTATAAATAATTTTTTTTAATTGTATAATCATTGTGGTGTAAATACAGGAACAATCAAGTTTTATGTATAACTTATCACATTTTCATAGTAAAATTGGAAACACCAAAAATAGTTGTTACAAGAACGCAAAGCAATTACACTGCCCTGATTCAGAAAATACAGTCAATGTAAGAGGCCTATGTCACAACACATATTGCCCTTTAACGTACCGAAATCACTAGCTTTATTTTAGGCCTATAACAACAGTGTTGGTTGTTACGCCAGATTCTATGCTAAGGAAGAATGATGGTACTATGTGGATTCTTGGTATAAACTGTTTTTTTTTTATTTATAATTTTTTGTTGTGCATGTGTACTTTTTCTTGGTAGTGAAAGGAAGGTTTGAATGACTGTTATTAGTTGCATTAAAATATATATGTCATCCTTGATACAATTCAATGTGCATTTTTAGTGGTTTGATGTTACTTATTTGATATAGTCTACAAGTTAATTCCAAATATACACTATCCGTACCATTCACTAAAACATATTGCTTACTGTTACCTAATAGGTAACTTAATTGTTGGGACTGCTACAAGTCAAATTCAGTGTTGAGCACAATGCCTTATCAAAATATTATCATAAGCTCAACTATGTTAAATATTTATTCTTAATCATGCATTCTATGTGAAATATTATTTTGTAACATATATTATATGGTTTTAAATCTTCTCAAGGGGTAATTTACAAGACCAGCACATTTTAGTCATAAGTCTTTGAAATATATATCAAGCACACAACTGCAAAATTCATTATCTTATACACAGCATTTTTACACACCTAAAAATATTTTCAAAAATTGTCTTTCCAACAGTAATATGTTTTCAAAAAGTATATAACCTGGATAATGTGAATTTTTTAAAACAACGTTATGTGACTGTTTACACACTGCTGTAGCCATCAGAAATTAGGTAAGGAATTGTATTTCAAAAAGTCTACCCACAAATTACCTCGATAAGTAGATGAGTGTTTATGGTGTAAAAAAAATGGTAGAAGTCTCAATTCCATTTCTTCAGAAATAAATTTTTTCTTATCAGTGATACACATATTCATGGTTCTATTAAAAAGAGGAATTGTTTAACACGTGCTCCTTGGCATAAAGTTAATAAAGTTCCATTGCTAGCAGATAAGTTAGGTGCATGAAAAAACTTGAATTTCGGGTAAGCTTATTTGCCCTTCTTAATAATCCCTATTGCTCACATTGGTTAAACACCAAGTAACACAATTTAAAGGTTATTATACCACAAATAAATCCTGGCGATATAATATGTAAATCTAGTATAAGAATAAACAGTATACATATGTCTAATAACAAGAACGTCTTATACAAAGTTGCTGTAAAATTATTTAATTACATTCTAAAATTCAGATTTTTTTTGTTATGAATTTAATGAACACTAAAAAAAGTCCATGTTTAGAAATTAATGTAAGCTCTGTATGAAAAAATGTATTCTGTAGTCGGTAAGTTTCTTACAAAATCCATATACACTGTCTTTATAGAACCCGTAGTAAATATATATTTTGCCCCCTATATAAACCTATTTTATTTAAATGAACATATTAGANACGACGTAAATATATATTTCGCCCCATATAAAAACCTATTTTATTTAAATGAACATATTAGAGAAATATTAAATCATGAAGCATCTCTTCAGCTTCACTCCTGTGAAAACCACACTAGCCTACACTTTATATTTATTTATTAACCGCTATTCAAACAGAATAAAACCAGTATTTCTATACATTCTTATGGTCCATTAGAGACAGTTGTCACCGCTGTTACCTCAAAAAATTGGAAATATATATATATATATATACTAGCTGACCCGGCAAACCTTGTTTTGCTGTGTCACTGGGAGACACCTGGTGGGAATAAATTGTAACCTAGATCGATAAATGATCGATGATAATTGATCAGTTATCGACCTAGGGTAAAATTTATTAAATTACTAATATCGCTATATAAAAATAAGGGTTGGTGGTAGAAGGGTGAAAGATTAGGAGGGTATGTATTTTTTGATGCAACATCATAAAAAAATAAAAATAAAAATTTTGTTTAAACAAAAAAAAAATTGTTTGGGGGTGGCCACCTTTATTACTTAGGGGTGTACAAAATAGATATAAATCTATTCACAGACCTATTGATTATACATAAAAAATTTCATAAAAATCGGTCCAGCCGTTTCGGAAGAGTTCAGTGACTAACACTGTGACGGGAGAATTTCGCTATAAAAAAATAAGGGTTGGTGGTAGAAGGGTCAAAATTTAGGAAGCTATGTATTTTTTGATGCCACATCATAAAAAAATAAAAAATAAAAATTTTGTTCATACAATAAAAAAAAATTGTTTGGG
>NQII01009119.1:80657-105941 GCA_002778355.1 Clitarchus hookeri
GAAGCGAAGCATGGTTTCATCAATAGATAAACTTTGACCTGGTTCAAATTCAAGCAAGTAAGTGTCTTTCACTATGTCTATGATTGGGCGAATTTTGAGGAGAGGGTCATAATCCTGATGCGCTTTTGGAAATTGCTTTTTGTTGTCAGCGAAGTGCAGAAATGACCTGAGAATCTGGTATCTGTCACGAGACATAATGTTTGAATAATTTGGGGTATCATTTATCCAGGATGTTTCACAGAAATACTGTTCTATTGATGTTTTGCGACACAAACCCATACCAATTTCTACAGCTGTCATTGCCTGTATTTCCTCAGGAGTACACTCATTCCACTGATGGTACCTTGAACGATGTGATACTTTTTCTGTTGTCATATTTTCATAAAACTGGGATGCATATACATTTGTTTGGTCTGCTACTGTAGCAAAAGTAGACCTGGGAAAAAATTTGTAAAAACAGTCTACTGCTGTGTCATTTGAGGTTATGTTTTTAGTGACGAATGTAAAGGAGATTTGTTACACCAGTCAAGCNAACAGTCTACTGCTGTGTCATTTGAGGTTATGTTTTTAGTGACGAATGTAAAGGAGATTTGTTACACCAGTCAAGAAAAATATTTATATTTTCACTGTCCGTGTTCAACCAATCATTACTACTTACACATACAGTTTCAGTTTTCTTCCCTTTCAAAAACTGTTGCGCAGGATCATCACTCACTNTCATTACTATTTACACATACAGTTTCAGTTTTCTTCCCTTTCAAAAACTGTTGCGCAGGATCATCACTCACTGTGTCACTGTCACTGTCACTATCACTCACATTTTCTGACTCCACACTATAAGTTATTTCATTTTCTGTATTGCGAAAACCAACTTCGTTTTCAGATTCACTTACTTCCAAATCTGAATCTGAATCAGCAAACAAAATATCGTAACATTCTTTTTGCGACAATCCTTTCCTACTACACGATGCCATTGTTGGCGAGAATAACACCAAAGATAATACACTCACAGTATGTAAATACTGTGCCATTTATAGTCAAAGATAGTTTCAGAACATTGAGGTATCAATTTTATAGATAGCAGCACGTATTAGAATACAATTGCATGCCAAACGCACATCACAACTTAGGAATCCACCCAATTCGACTAAAGTCGCATGTCGCAAGTAAGCGATAATTCTCTGCATTCGACAATAGTCGAACATCGCAGTCAAAGAGTTTTAAGCAGAAAAATAAAATTCAGCCTACTCAAAAATTAAAGCAAGCGTGATTGTAAGATTTCATTGTACATAAACAAAATGTAATGTGAACAAATTTGCTTTAAATGAAAATTATAAATAAGAAGACATTTTTAAAGGTTTAATAAAAAAGTAAAACCACCCAAGCCATACTTATATGATAATTTAATACATATTAACATATATACCTCGCTGTGGTATGAATTTGGGAGTAAATACTAGCTGATTGAAAGAACACTTTTATTATAAGAACAATGAACTACACTGTAGAAATACACAACAATTACCGACTCTTTGAAAAGTATGATGGTAGAGTGCAGCACCTCCCAGTAACCAACCAATAGGGAGAGACTTACAGAATTGCGCCACAATACACACTTCAATACTCCCAGTCAATTCTATAAGAACAATAACTCTGAAACTTCATATAATTATCACGAACTTAATATGTAAAAAGCATTACTTATTATAACAATAAGAACTTAAGAAGGTATACAGAATAAGAAAAATACAAAAATAATAGAAATACAAAGTAATAGTTTAAATAAGACCAAGATTCTGGCAAAAATTTTTAATTTTTGAAAAGGTAAGCCCTTGGTCATCAAATTTGCGACCTGTTCACTTGAAGCAACATACTTAATCTTTACAATTCCTTCAGCCACTAGATTCTTTATTAAATGATACTTTACACTCACATGTTTGGACCTTTTGGTCTCTGCACTGTTGGCCATTTTAATAGCTGACTGATTGTATTCAAAAAGTAAATTTGGGCCTAACACCTGACTATACATTCCTTCAATTAGTTGCTTAAGAAAGAGACATTCGGTCAAACAGACTGTCATTGCTACATACTTTGACTCAGATAATGACAGACACACAACCTATTGTTTCTTAGATTTCCATCCTACAACGCAATCATTCAACTTCACAATAAATCCAGAAATGCTTTTACGATCATTAATATCAGATGCATAATCTGTATCAGCAAATGAGGTTAGTTCTAATTGTGATTTAATTGAACTCTTGGTAAATTTTAATTTCAAAGTTTTAGTTGTACTCAAGTACCTTAGAATCCTCTTTAGCTCCCTAAAATGTGCATCAGTATAATTGTGTTGAAATTGGCTGAAATATGAGACAGAATAACGTAAGTCAAGTATTGTGCCTAACATTATGTACATGAGACACCCTACTAATTCACGATAAGGAATATGATGGTTTAAATTTTCATTATCTATTGATAGTTGCAACCCAGTCTGAATTGGAATATTACTACCCTTGCATTCTGTCATATTGAATGATATCAA
Organism: Clitarchus hookeri; assembly: GCA_002778355.1. Lineage (NCBI taxonomy): Eukaryota > Metazoa > Arthropoda > Insecta > Phasmatodea > Phasmatidae > Clitarchus > Clitarchus hookeri. The sequence goes on from NQII01009119.1 coordinate 83,200, forward strand.
AACTTTTCCAATTGACATTTCTTGAGAAATAAAAATACTATTATCAGATTTTTCAATACCTATTCCAACAAAATTTGAATTTATCCTTATTTCCCATATCTTTCATTTTGAATTTGTCTCGCAAAGAATTTTTTATTCTAGCAATTTCATTATCACATTTTGAGATTAAAATTAGGTCATCAACGAAAATAAGTAAAAACATTAAATCTTTAATGTATAAACATGGGTCCACTTTACTCCTGATAAAATCTATCTCAATTAAATTATATCTAAACATTTGTATCATAATTTACGAGACACTCTCAAACCATACAAACATTTATGCAACAAACAAACAAAATTTCTAGGTACATTTTCTAAATCTTTTAGAGGTTTCATATATGCTTTCCCCTCGAGATTACCACTTAAAAATGCAGACTAAATATACATCACATGGATTTGTAAATCAAATTCAATTGAAAAAACTAGAATTCTTGAATATTATCATACGTGCTATAGGAGCATACACATCCTCATCAATTGAAGTTTCTTGTTGAAACCCACGTGCAACCAACCTAGCTTTCTTTACATCTATACCGTTAACTGTTTTCTGGGTAAACACCCACTTGGAGTCTATAACATTCCCATTAGGTGGACATGGTACAAGTTCCCAAGTCTTGTTCCTTGCTTGGTCCTCTAGTTCTTCTGTAATTCTCTCTTCCCATCCTTCCATGGCATCAACTGCTTCCTCAAATGATGTAGGATTATCCATACGTAAGGATCCTACTGATAAGGCAACCATCATTGTCATGTCAAAGTCTTCAAACTACGAAGGCAATCGAGGTTCCCTGTTTGATCTTCTTTGTTCCGATGTCGGTTGAGTCACTGGTGAGGTTCTCCTGTGATTCCCGCCCCCGTTGGACGAGTTGGTTTCTTCAGCTATATCTTCGCTTGGAGCACCAATTACCACCTCCTGTATACGTTTTGAAGTTTCATTCAATGTGACTGAGCGAGCAGTAACAACTTTTCCAAGCTCAGCGTCCCATAAACGATAACCATTGGTAACATACACTATCATAACAAGAGGCTGACTGCGTTCACTTAATTTTTTGGTACGATCCTTCTTTGGAATATGTGCATACGCAATAGAAAAGAAAACTCACATTTTTTCCAGCTCAACTGGATGCCCGTACCATAACTCTGATGGTCTCTGCTTGTTGGACAATGCAGATGTACGCAAACGATTAATAATGTACACAGCCTTTCGGATATCTTCACTCTCCATTGTTTTGTCAAGGCCTGAGTCCAAAATAAAACATCTTGACGTATTCAATAATGTTCCATTCATCCTTTCACAAATTCCGGACTGCTCAGGATTCCTGGCTATATTTGGCTCGAGCTGAATCCCCTTCTGCTTGCAAAAATCTCTTATCTCAGAGGAACTATATTCACCTCCCTTGTCTGATCTAAATCAGGAAATTTTGAAGCGGAACTTTGCTGAAAACCACCCCTTTATTTTTCAGCATGTATACATATGTGAAATAAGAATAGTGATCAATAAATGTCACATAATACCTATATTCTTCATGACTTATCGGTGTAATTGGCCCGGCAACATCAATGCTCACAATTTCCAAAAAATGTGTTGCTTTCTTTTAGTCAGGTATCGGGTTGAATGAAGAGCTAGTCATCTTTCCTTTAAGGCATACATCACACATTCTGTTGGTTGGGTATACTGAAGAATGTCCCATTCTTCTATGAAGTATGTCACCAGTCACAGTCAGATTTGCAGAATGATTCATTCTTGGGTTAGATCTTATTGTATACAAATTTCCAAGTTTCTCACCCTGAATGTAGGTAACACCATTCTTCCTTATTTTTACTGCCCCACACTCGAAAAACACAGTATATCCTTCATTTTTTCTTTTGGGTACAGAAATTAAATTGTACTGCAAGTCACCGCACAATAAAACGTATTTCAATTTGATGGGTTTGTCATTATAAGACATTAACAAAGTGCCACGCTTTATTGCCTTTAATTTATGATCTTTCTTGGCAACATTTATTAAAACATTCACATCTTCTACATCCATAGGTAAATGAGCAGTGTCCGACCCAATCAAATGATGTGTATATGCAGAATCTGCCAAAAAAATTACACTACTGCCTTTGTTTACAATAACATTATCATAGTTTACCGATACCATAGCTTCTTCTTCTTCTTTCAATGTTGATAAGAACCCTATTTCTTCTCTATCATCACAATCATGAACACAATAACACTTTTTTTTGTACTCGTTATCACGACCACCACCTTTGTAATTAATTTTCCCTCAATTTTGGATCGGTCCTCGACTTGGGCAGTCAACTTTCTTGTGCCCACGGACTCCGCACGCATTACACTTGAAGGTAAAGACTGTAGGGGGTTTAGATAGCTTTGGATTGTTGTAGTGCTGAAAATTAGAATATTTACCTCGTCCTCTAGAGTCAGACGCATAGAATGCTACACATTGCTGCATTCCCATTTGCCCTTTTTCACTCAACTGTCGCATTTCTAATTGGATCAGTTTATTTTGTACAAACTCGAATGTCACTACTACAGATGTTTGCAAAAATAGCACGTCAATCGATGTGGTAAATGCCTGGTAAGACCTGGGCATAACGATAAGAAGATGGGATATCACTTCTTCGTCATCGTAGGTAGCACCTGTTGAATGTATGTCTTGCACTTTACTTACAAAGCTTTCCAACAAATTGGCGAGACTACCTCTCTTGAATCGCATTTCCCCCAGTTTTCGATTTAAATCCACTCTTGCTGATAAACCTTATCTTGTATATATAGCTTTCAGGGCTGAAAACATATCCCTCCCTGAAGTTTTCGTTTTTGTGACTCCCATCACACTGTCTGTAACAGCTTGCACAAAAATGTCCCGCACCTTCAAGTCCATTTTCTTGAAATTATTTTCAGAAGTTTCACTGTTCCTTTCACTTAAAGCTTCCAAGCATTGTTCTCTTTCCAAACGGATTTTCAATCCAAACAGATTTTCAATCCACACTCCCAGTCAGAAAAACCAGTACCGTCTAACTGTTTTAGGCTTGCAGGTACGCTGTTTACAGCCGCCATGCTTTCTACGGCAACGCCCTGCTTCACGCAAGAAATTCCGGCCTTACACGTTTTCTCTGCCTTATGTGAACAACACTTTTCCAAATTCTGCACCTGGGCCTATTACCTATTAACATATATACCTCGCTGTGGTATGCATTTGGGAATAAATACTACCTGATTGAGAGAACACTTTTATTATAAGAACAATGAACTACACTGTCGAAACACACAACGATAACAGACTCTTTGCAAAGTATGACGGTAGAGTGCAGCACCTCCCAGTAACCAACCAATAGGGAGAGACTTACAGAATTGCGCCATAATACAAACTTCAATAATACATTGGTATATATATATAAACTATTAAAAAATATCAAAAATTCTAACCTGTATGAGCATACTATATGAACAAAACAACAACCTGATCTTATTAAAGTTAGCAAAACTGGAAAAAAAAAATTTTGTATTATACAAAAAATTAGTTTACAAAGCTATTTAAAATTTATAAAGATTTAAATTATTTTGTACCATCTTTTATATATTAAAAGTAATGAGTGGTCAAATAATTAGAAAATAATTCTTATAAATATAAATTATAAATAAATAAAAACTAACAAATCAGATATAAATATACTTTGTTGGAAAACTTATGCGGACGATAACAGTCATAACTCGTTAATTAACGCAGACAGTACCTTTTATATAAAAAATCAATTAATTTTTTATTATAAGTGATACCTTTTAATCAAAAAATGAGCATCTCTCTTAATTTTTTAACTATCTTACATCCATTTGTGGATGAATTACCTCATAACAGTGTTGAATTTTTATTTGACCTCTATACAGATCAAACAGATGATTTTATTTAACAATAATGGAACAATATATATTTACAAATTATTAAATTATAAGATTAACATTAAGATGTAACTTTTTGATTATATTTGAAGCATTGTTCGAAACAGATATTTTCTTAACTATGTAATAACATTTTTCATATAGTGTTTCTTTGATAGGATTCCTTTGAACATTTTTCTTATCTTCAGAGTCATTATAGATTTCAGTTATAAATTCTGAAATTACTTCCAGTGATACATCATCTTCAATAGCTTTCCTTATAATGGTACGTTCAAAGTAAGTTCTAAATAATTTATCCAAAAAAATTAGCAATATATTCAAATTTTTATAACACTTCTCATCTCTCTCATTATTTATCATATCGACAATATCATTGTAACTATCCCAAATTTATTTGATATATATATATACATAAATAATTCTCCTGCATTCAGTATATTTCCTTTCCTATCTCAACTTTCAATTGTTTAATATTATAATACCATGGATATTTTCTTTGTGTTCTAATTTCTCAGAAATTTCCTTAATTTTTAACAAATGATTTTTATATTTATCTAATAAAAACACATTATTCATATTGTTTAGTGGAAGAGAATAATGTTTTATATCAATAACCAATTCCATTTAGGTAAATCACATTTAATATTACTATCTTTACAATTTTTATATACTTTGATATAAATATCAGCCAGTTAATATTTACCACCTGGAATATTATATAAATATTTCTTAATATCATTAGTTTTTAAATATATTTTGGTCAAACAAATTAATCCAAATATCTTTAACCAACAACATAAATTTATTTTATAATTATTGTTATTGATGTACGCAAAAATTCTTAGTTGACTATCTGTTCTATTAACTTCTTATATGTTGTGGTAACTGATGGATACATAATTCCTCACATTTTCTGTGATCGCTCTATCAATTGAAGTGATAGACGCTTTAAACAAAGCGGTACCTTTCCAATCAACAGCCTTTCCCAGTGTGTTATAAGTTGTCAGATCCTTGTTTCTATTATAAACCAGTTGTCAGATGACACAACAGTCTCAGGTTGGCAACCGACACGATGCAGTCGCTCCGTCATAGCTGAGATGTTGTCTGTTAATAGTTACTCACGCAGTGGCTAAGAGAAGGCATTAGCTGTTTGCTTTACCATTCACTTAACGAAACTACTACAGCGGTGTATTTTCTTTTCTCCTTGTTAACTTTTATTTTATACTGTGAACAAACTAATGCAGTACCAAAAATATTTTGTTTAAAAAAACACTTTNCTCCTTGTTAACTTTTATTTTATACTGTGAACAAACTAATGCAGTACCAAAAATATTTTGTTTAAAAAAACACTTTGCTTATGGATGCCCCTTTTTCAAACAAAAATTTTTCATTGTCTGTATCCAATGGTTAGAATTACACATTGCGACTTACAACACAAAGGTTGAGTTTTCAATTTCCACTTAGTCTTTGTGCTAAAACCATAAATCAGGTGTGGGCGCCACACACACAANACAAAGGTTGAGTTTTCAATTTCCACTTAGTCTTTGTGCTAAAACCATAAATCAGGTGTGGGCGCCACACACACAAGTTCGAAATTTACCACCAAGATTGAATGGGAATTGAATCCTCAATCTTTTGTGTCATGACTTATANATTTTTTTTAAATTTGTGTAAATAATTGTATCTGATAAATACTGATATAATGATTTTTTTAATAAATTTATAAAATTGGNACAAGAATAACGAGATTGTTGACAGAATTCTGAATGAGTTGAATCTAGACGATAATTGAGAGCGAGCACACAGGCCCGCCAATTTTTTTAAATTTGTGTAAATAATTGTATCTGATAAATACTGATATAATGATTTTTTTAATAAATTTATAAAACTTGGTGTTTGAAGTGTAAAAAATTTATAGAAAATATTAACAAACCATTAGAATTTATGGAAAATGATAAAGTAGTTGAAAAACTAAATGTTCTATTGGCCTATATAAATCTAAATATGACATTATAGAAAAAGGAAAATTTTACAAAAGCGGTGATATTATTATCAATTATACAAGCCTATTTGTGAGAATTTTCCTAGGAGAAAATTTGTCAATTTTGATATTGATGACTTATGCACCTATTAAAGATAACTGACTACTAACATAGTAAATGAATTAGAAAATATGTAAATAAAATGACAACCGGATAATTAAAAAAATTATAATGGTAGAGAATTTTATAATATTTGTTTGATGAACTTAAGCAGAAATATAAAATTCAGCCTACTCAGAAATTAAAGCAAGCGTGATTGTAAGATTTCATTTTCATTACATAAACAAAATGTAATGTGAAGAAATTTGCTTTAAATGAAAATTATAAATAGGCAGACATTTTTAAAGGTTTAATAATAAAGTAAACCACCCAAGTCATACTTATATCATAATGTAATACATATTAACATATATACCTCGCTGTGGTATGCATTTGGGAATAAATACTACCTGATTGAGAGAACACTTTTATTATAAGAACAATGCACTACACTGCAGAAACACACAACAATTACCGACTCTTTGCAAAGTATGATGGTAGAGTGCAGCACCTCCTAGTAACCAACCAATAGGGAGAGACTTACAGAATTGTGCCACAATACACACTTCAATAATACATTGGCATATATAAAAACTATTAAAAAATATTAAAAATTCTAATCTGTATGAGCATACAATATGAACAAAAAAACAATCTAGTAATATTAGAGTTAGTTAACTAAAAAAAAAAAAAATTTATATTATACAGAAAATAGGTTGACAAAGCTATTTAAAATTTACAAAGTTTTAAATTATACATAAATAAAAACCAAGAAATCAGATTAAAGTATACTTTGTTGGAAAACTTATGCGGACGATAACAGTCAAAATTTATGAATTAAGACAGTATCTTTTTATACAAAAAATTAATTAATTTTTTATCATAAGTGCTACCTTTTTACCAAAAAATGAGTATCTCTCTTAATTTTTTAACAGTCTTACATCCATTTGTGGATAAATTAACTCATAGCAGTGTTAAATTTTTATTTGACCTCAATACAGATCAAACAGATGATTTTATTTAACAATAATGGAACTATATATATTTACAAATTATTAAATTTTAAGATTAACATTAAGAAGTAACTTTTTGATTATATTTGAAGCGTTGTTCGAAACAGGTCTTTTCTTAACTATGTAATTACATTTTTCATATAGTATTTCTTTGATAGGATTCCTTTGAACATTTTTCTTATCTTCAGGGTCATTATAGATTTCAGCTATAAATTCTGAAATTTTTTCCAGTGGTACATCATCTTCAATAGCTTTCCTAATATAGGTGCGTTCAAAGTATGTTCTAAATAATTTATCCATAAAATTTAGCAATTTATTCAAATTTTTATAACAGATCTCATCTCTCTCATTATTTATCATATCGACAATATCATTGTCACTATCCCAAATTTATTTGATATAATTACATAAATCATTCTCTTGCAATCAGTATATTTCCTTTCCTATCTCAACTTTCAATTGTTTAATATTATAATACCATGGAGATTTTCTATGTGTTCTAATATCTCAGATATTTCCTTTATTTTTAACCAATGATTTTTATATTTATCTAATAAAAACACATCATTCATATTGTTTAGTGGAAGAGAATAATGTTTTATATCAATAACCAATTCCATTTAGGTAAATCACATTTAATATTACTATCATTACAATTATTATATACTTTGATATAAATATCAGCCAGATAATATTTACCACCTGGAATATTACATACATGTTTCTTAACATCATTAGTTTTTAAATATATTTTGGTCAAACAAATTAATCCAAATATCTAAATTGTTTGTTGTATTTAAATAAAATATTAATAACAATAACTACAACGCAAAAATTCTTAATTGCCTATGACAAGATAATTGAAGTATATACAACACCATTGACTACCTATCATAATTCATCACATTTTCTGTGATTACTCTATCCATTGAAGTGATAGATGCTTTAAACAAGCAGTACCTTTCCAATCAACAGCCTTTCCCAGTGTGTTGTTATAAGTTGTCAGATCCTTGTTTCTATTATGAACCTGTTGTTAGATGACACAACAGTCTCAGGTTGGCAACTGACACGATGCAGTCGCTCTGTCATAGCTGAGATGTTGTCTGTTAATAGTTACTCACGCAGTGGCTAAGAGAAGGCATTAGCTGTTTGCTTTACCATTCACCTAACCAAACTACTACAGCGGTGTATTTCTTTACTCCTTGTTAACTTTTATTTTTTACTGTGAACAAACTAATGCAGTACCAAAAATAAATGTTGTTTAAAAAACTCTTTGCTTTTGGATGCCCCTTTTTTCAAACTAACCATTTTCATTATCTGTATCCAGTGGTTAGAGTTACACATTGTGACTTACAACACAAAGGATGAGTTTTCAATTTCCACTTTGTCTTTGTGCTAAAACCATAAACCAGGTGTGGGCGCCACACACACAGGTTCAAAATTTACCACCAAGATTGAATGGGAATTGAATCCTCAATCTTTTGTGTCATGACTTATATACTGTACATGAGTGTCACAAATAGGGACCATAAAATGTGTTGTTAGTATGATAAATGAGGCATGAATATACAAAGTGTTTAATAAACAATATTTTTTTCTGAACTGCATTAATTTATTTACAATAAATAATGGAAGTTAACTGGAAATAAAGAAATTACACTGTTGTAGTTTAGTTAACTGAACAGTGAGACAGACAGCTGGTGCGTTCTGTAAGGCAGTGCATGAGTCACAATTAAAGGCCTACATCTCAGCTATGAGAGTGAGACTGCATCATGTTGTATGCTAACATGAAACATTATTGTGACAGCTGCCAAGTCGTTTATAACGGAAACAGTCATCTGACAACCTTGAACACACAGACATCAACTGTTGACAGGGAAGGTAGGACTTTGTATAACTTGTTTATCACTCTATCCAATAGAGAGATCACAGAATATATGGTGAATTAAGCATTGATCTGCTTCCAAAACAAATATGAAGTTAACGGAACAGACAGCCAGTCAAACTTTTTTGAGTACAACAAAAACAATAATTATAAAATAAATTTTCTTTCTTTGTTTAAAGATATTTGCATTTTGTAGTTCGCCCAGAAAAATTTCATTATCTAATATTATTATAGTTACTTTCACATATTTTTGCAGGTGGTGAATTTTTTATACTGGCTGAAAATTTAAATCATACAGTAGACTCACGATTATCCAAGCCCCGGTCAACCAAGCCTCCGAGTCAACCGAGCTGGTCGTCGGAAGATAAAAAATATTAATAATGCTCTTAAAAGCAGGACAATTAAGGCGAGAAGCGATGTTTCTTCGTTTGACGTGCAAGGTTGAGGAGTCTGCTATTGCTAGGTCGAGCATTAGATGTCTCCTCTACTGGCTGTTGTTAGGTCGAGCTGTCATTTTGCGTGAATATGAAGGATACTAGTTCTAGCAAATGCTGGCTCACCCGTCTCATCTCATTGTCGGGTTCACTCGGAACTCCTCGTATTGTCACAGTCACCTGACGCTCTCAGTTGTCTTTGCGCCTGCGCTAAACGTCGTTGTCTTAGTGATTTTTATGTGCTTTTATTCATTTCTGTGTTTCATTATGAGTGGAAAACGGAAGAGAGTTGTAGTTTCTCTTGAAACAAAATGTAATGCATTAAAATGGTTAGACAGAGGCAAATCAATTAAAAAGGTGGCTGCCGAGTTTGGAGTTGGGGAAGTGACTGTTGGGGATTGAAGACATAACCGGAAAGAAATCAAAAACTTTGTCAACAAAAGTGTGAGTGGTGGCAGTGGTTTGAGTTGAAAGACTTGGAGAAGGACGACTACGAGCAGACNAACTTTGTCAACAAAAGTGTGAGTGGTGGCAGTGGTTTGAGTTGAAAGACTTGGAGAAGGACGACTACGAGCAGACGTCTGAAGCTCTTTTTTTGTGGTTTTCAGTGTTTCGAGGGATGGGTAGTCCTGTGAGTGGGCCAATGCTTCAAGCTAAGGCGCTTGATTTTCCACAAGAACTTTAAAGACGACGATGAAAAATTCAGTGCAAGCGATGATTGGCTGGACAGGTGGAAAAAGAAATATGGCATAAGACAGCTGAACATTAGTAGGGAAAAACTGTCAGATAACTCTTCTGAAATTACGGAATTCCAGAAAAAAAACTGGAAGAAATCATTTTTGAGGAAGGATTAACCTCAGATCAAATCTTTAACTCAGATGAAACTGGTTTTNGTCTCATCTCATCGTCGGGTTCACTCGGAACTCCTCGTATTGTCACAGTCACCTGACGCTCTCAGTTGTCTTTGCACTCTCGCTAAACGTGGTTGTTTTTGTGATTTTTATGTGCTTTTATTCATTTCTGTGTTTCATTATGAGTGGAAAACGGAAGAGAGTTGTAGTTTCTCTTGAAACAAAATGTAATGCATTAAAATGGTTAGACAGAGGCAAATCAATTAAAAAGGTGGCTGCCGAGTTTGGAGTTGGGGAAGTGACTGTTAGGGATTGGAGACATAACAGGAAAGAAATCAAAAACTTTGTCAACAAAAGTGTGAGTGGTGGCAGTGGTTTGAGTTGAAAGACTTTGGTGAAGGATGACTACGAGCAGATATCTGAAGCTCTTTTTTTGTGGTTTTCACTGTTTCGAGGGATGGGTAGTCCTGTGAGTGGGCCAAAGCTTCAAGCTAAGGCGCTTGATTTTCCACAAGAACTTTAAAGACGATGATGAAAAATTCAGTGCAAGCGATGGTTGGCTGGACAGGTGGAAAAAGAAATATGGCATAAGACAGCTGAACATTAGTGGGGAAAAACTGTCAGATAACTCTTCTGAAATTACGGAATTCCAGAAAAAAACTGGAAGAAATCATTTTTGAGGAAGGATTAACCTCAGATCAAATCTTTAACTCAGATGAAACTGGTTTTAACTTTCGAATACTATCTTCAAAAACCATAGCATCAAAATCTGAAAAAACTGCTCCTGGATTTAAAAAGAGTAAAAAGAGAGTCACAATTCTGGCTACCTGCAATGCTTCGGGTTCTTTGAGACTAAAGCCTCCGCTTATTGGAAAGACTAAGAAACCAAGGGCATTTAAAAGTATAAAAGTCAACTGTTTGCCAACAATGTACCGCAACCAAAGAAATGCATGGATGGAAACCACGATTTTTAGTGACTGGTTTTTTAATGAATTTCTTCCTGTCACTAAAGCATTTTTGAGAAAAGAAAAAAAAAGCTCTACAGGAAAGCTATTTTATTATTAGACAATGCGCCATCTCACCCAGATGCCCAAGAACTGTGCAGTGGTGATATTAAAGCTGTATTTCTACCCCCTAATGTGACTTCGCTCATTCAACCTCTAGACGAAAGAGTTCTTGAAACGATGAGGAGAATTTACAGTCAAAGGTTTCTCCAGATGTTGATTGCAAAATAAGTTGACGGNAAAGAGTTCTTGAAACGATGAGGAGAATTTACAGTCAAAGGTTTCTCCAGATGTTGATTGCAAAATTAGATGACGGAATGACTGCCAAGGAAGCCTTAAAGCAAGTCACATTGAAAGATGTAGCATACTGGATTGCTTCAGCGTGGGATGTGGTAAAACCTACCACTATTCAAAAGTTATGGAAAATAATTAATTTGGCTTAGATGNGATTGCTTCAGCGTGGGATGTGGTAAAACCTACCACTATTCAAAAGTTATGGAAAATAATTAATTTGGCTTAGATGGACAACCCAAACAAGTGCCAGAACAGGAGAATGTGAACTAACTAGTTCAACTGGCCAATGAGATACCTGTTGAAAATCAACAGTGAAGACATTCGTGATTGGTGGAAGGCAGATGTCCAGATGGAGATTACAGATGAGGAAATTATCGATATGGTTATCAATCCTAAACACAGTGAAGAAGACGATGACACAGACGAGATGNGATTACAGATGAGGAAATTATCGATATGGTTATCAATCCTAAACACAGTGAAGAAGACGACGACACAGACGAGATGACTCCAAAAATATCACATTTCGATGGGTTGAAATCGATCAACGCTGCTCTTGCTTGCATAGAGCAACAAGAAGAGTGTAGGCCACATGACATACTGACTTTTCAGCGTTGGCGTAACATCGCATCATCCAAGCGAGGACAGAGGTTAGCTCTGAAAATAATCAAAGACTTTTTTAAGTAATATGTAGATCTCATGTTTCCACTAACTTACAGGTCTGTAACTACAGGTTTATTTTACGTTTTCAATTACAATAAATNATCTCATGTTTCCACTAACTTACAGGTCTGTAACTACAGGTTTATTTTACGTTTTCAATTACAATAAATCTATTTACATTCTTCACGTGTTTTTCATATTTTTACCACAATAACACCTAACCTCTGTATTATCAGTGTTTTACCATATCTGAGGTGAGCTCGCTCCCAATTACCTCGGTTAATCAGGAGTCTACTGTANTCTGTATTATCAGTGTTTTACCATATCTGAGGTGAGCTCGCTCCCAATTACCTCGGTTAATCAGGAGTCTACTGTAATATACAAAATTAAACAAATTGTTTTTTTAATTTTTATTTATATAAATGGAATTGATTCTGGATATAAAAAAAAATTCCTTTTCATCAAATAATAAAAAGGTTTTATTCATATTGTATAAAAATAAAAATCATTCATATAAAATAAAGAATGTTGAGATATTAATATATAAAATACACAAATACACGTCACGCCTGATTAAAGGTGCATTGTAGCGCCTCTTATGCTTTCCACGCTGAGTCCGACCAGCATGGATGACTACCTTAAAATCCTCTTGAGGCAGGTTCTCTAAAGCTGTTTTAAATGTGTTTATCAAGATGTTGTGTTCATGCAACATTCATTAAATTTTCAACACTGTGTCTCCTTCAACTCCTTGAATTAATTGGCAGCAGCAGTTTGTTTCAAATTCTTAGTTACAAACGAAATATACCTGCAAGAATTGATGCTGTTCATTGACAGCTGGAAAAAGCACACCTATTCTATAATAAACTTGCCCTTGAACAGTAAACATTGGTGAAAATCTGGGCATTATTATCTCTCTGTCAACTCCAAAAGATGTAATTTGGAAACATGAGTTGTACTTTCTGATTTTATTTAAAAAGAGCCATGATTCATCAACACCATACAAAAAGAGAGTTTTCAGAGGCTCTCCTGGCTCACCAAGTAAAGGACGGGAAACTTTCCCACTGGAACAGCACATCCCTGCGGTCTCATCTTTCCATTTCAAAGCGCTACAAAACCGGCACAACTTGTCCATGAGTCCGATAACAATAAGCATGTGATTATTATAATCAATTAAGGGATCTTAATCAAATGCCACGTCATTAAATACAGACCAAGTGTTTCTATGAAAAGCTAGTCGACATTCCGCTTGGAGTTCCACGTTTGCGATTCTTCTCACCTGTGACCGTTTATGTGCTCCCGATGCCCTTAAAGAAGCCTGTCATTCTTCTTGTTCTTCCAGTCATAATTGGGTCCGAACAGGCATTTCGGAGGCTCTTAAAAGGGCTTGACGCTCAGCGTGTTCNTCTTCCAGTCATAATTGGGTCCGAACAGGCATTTCGGAGGCTCTTAAAAGGGCTTGACGCTCAGCGTGTTCATCTAAATGCAAGTGCGTTTTTCACGCATTTCTCAGGCTCTCAAAGTGGCTTGACGCTCTGCCTGCTCATCTCGACGGAGTTGAGTATCGGCAGGAGTATCTAACATCCTGAGATGTTCCTGACATGCTGCCTGTTTTTCAANTCATCTCGACGGAGTTGAGTATCGGCAGGAGTATCTAACATCCTGAGATGTTCCTGACATGCTGCCTGTTTTTCAAGCATTTCCTGATTCTAAGCAGACGATTCAGCGGCTCTCAAAGCTGCTTGTCGCTGTGCTTGCTCTTGTCTTCTCAGTTCTGCATTTTCTGAAGACACTNCGATTCAGCGGCTCTCAAAGCTGCTTGTCGCTGTGCTTGCTCTTGTCTTCTCAGTTCTGCATTTTCTGAAGACACTTGCGGTTGAGCAAATCTTTCCATTTGTGCTTGAGACGATGCTCTTGAAACACTTGATTTTCATTTGCGAGGCACTATTTATTTAACAAACTATGAAAAACTAAACAACAAAAAAAACTACCGNAAACACTTGATTTTCATTTGCGAGGCACTATTTATTTAACAAACTATGAAAAACTAAACAACAAAAAAAACTACCGAAAAAGTTAACAAAAACCAATACCAAACCAACAATTCCAACTCAAAGTGCAAATCAGTACCAAAGATCAATCCAGTCTAATAAATTCAAGAATATTCGAATATTACTAAACAAGACCAAAACAAAAAGCTACTATTACATTACCTGTATTCCTAAATTTGTTATTATTTTTACNGAATATTACTAAACAAGACCAAAACAAAAAGCTACTATTACATTACCTGTATTCCTAAATTTGTTATTATTTTTACAACTTTCTTAAATTTCAAACAACAAATTTTATTCAATAATTAACAAAACTATTATACAAGAAACTTAAAATAGTGATTTATTATTGATATTTTACAAACATTCAAAGTGTTGTAATTCAATTATCTCCATAAATTGCAACTGAAGTTTTTCTAACTTATAAGTATCACATTTATTGATGTCCAAACGTTTACTGTTATTNTCTCCATAAATTGCAACTGAAGTTTTTCTAACTTATAAGTATCACATTTATTGATGTCCAAACGTTTACTGTTATTAATTTTTTTAGTCCCAAATAAAACATTAAATGCCATCAGGTAAATGTATTCCTGCAAAAATATTTTATAAGTTGTATAGTTCATTAAAATCTTAAGCTAAATGAGGTTGTCANCAGGTAAATGTATTCCTGCAAAAATATTTTATAAGTTGTATAGTTCATTAAAATCTTAAGCTAAATGAGGTTGTCATAAAAATAAGTGCAGTGCAGCCCAGATTATCCGCGGAATTGGATGGCAAGGGCACCGCGGATAGCAAAAATCACGTATAACCCGAAAAAAGACTGAAAATGAGGTGCAAACACAAAAAAAAAAATATTTCAACATAAAAACTATGTTTTATTGTACAAAAAAGGTAATAAAACTTGTAAAATTCATGCATATGTACAGTGCAGCAGAAACCTTTGCTCTCCGTCTAAATCACTAAAATAAAGAACAGTAAACAAAAAACAATGCCATACATAGTACTGTACAAAAAGTGTTGAGTTACACCTTTTTAAAAAAATCAGTCACTTGTTTTTGCTTGTTGCTTTGGAAACACCTTTTCTTTATTCTAAATTGTACTTTCCTTAACATGAGTTTTTCTGCCAGATGTGCATCGTCTTCTTGTTCCTCTAAATATTGAAGCAATTTTCTGCCTGCCCCAAAGCCGTTTCGTGTGTCATCCGCGCAGGCGCCTCGTCCTTTTTCACTTTCATTTTGTTCTTCTTCGTTCTCGTTCAATCCCATTACTTTGTTTGTTATCTCTATGTCAGTCATTCGTTCAAACCTTGACTCACTTGCATCATATTCCAGCCACTCTTCTATGTTCTCTTCGTCTACATTCTCACCTCTTGGAACGGATGTCACTAGGTCAAAAAGTGTAGATGTCGGCATGACTTCATTCTCTTCTTTACAAATGTTTTGTTGACATTTGTTTCCANATTTAACAAGGGTTGAGGATTTGATGTAATCCCACGCAGATGCAATATCATAAATGATATCCAAAATTGTATAATTCCGCCAAAATTCTTTGAGATCGCAGCCTTCCTCGATTATTGACAGTAACAACTTTGCCCTGTATGTTTAGATATAACTTTAATTGAGATAGGGTTTATCAGGAGTAAAGTAGACCCATGTTTATACCTTAAAGATTCAAAGTTTTTACTTATTTGGGTTGATGACCTAATTTTAATATTAATAAGTGATAAAGAAATTGCTAGAATAAAAAATTCTTTGCAAGACAATTCAAAAAGAAAGATATGGGAAATAAGGATAAATTAAAATTTCTTGGAATAGATATTGAAAAATCTGATAATAGTACTTTTATTTCTCAACAAATATTAATTGAAAAAGTTTTGATATCATTCAATATGACAGAATGCAAGGGTAGTAATATTCCAATTCAGACTGGGTTGCAACTATCAATAGATAATGAAAATTTAAACCATCGTATTCCTTATCGTGAATTTGTAGGGTGTCTCATGTAGCCTACATAATGTTAGGCACAATACTTGACTTACGTTATTCTGTCTCATATTTGAGCCAATTCCAACACAATTATATTGATGCACAGTTTAGAGAGATCTAAAGAGGATTCTAAGGTACTTGAGTACAACTAAAACTTTGAAATTAAAATTTACCAAGAGTTCAATTAAATCACAATTAGAACTAACCTCATTTGCTGATACAGATTATGCATCTGATATTAATGATCGTAAAAGCATTTCTGGATTTATTGTGAAGTTGAATGATTGCGTTGTAGGATGGAAATCCAAGAAACAATAGGTTGTGTGTCTGTCATTATCTGAGTCAAAGTATGTAGCAATGACAGTCTGTTTGACAGAATGTCTCTTTCTTAAGCAACTAATTGAAGGAATGTATAGTCAGGTGTTTGGGCCCAAATTTACTTTTTGAATACAATCAGTCAGCTATTAAAATGGCCAACAGTGCAGAGACCAAAAGGTCAAAACATGTGAGTGTAAAGTATCATTTAATAAAGAATCTAGTGGCTGAAGGAATTGTAAAGATTATGTATGTTGCTTCAAGTGAACAGGGTGCAGATTTGATGACCAAGGGCTTACCTTTTCAAAAATTTAAAATTTTTGCCAGAATCTTGGTCTTATTTAAACTATTACTTTGTATTTCTGCTATTTTTGTATTTTTCTTAATCTGTATACCTACTTAAGTTCTTATTGTTATAATAAGTAATGCTTTTTACATATTAAATTCGTGATGATTATATGAAGTTTCAGAGTTATTGTTCTTATAGAATTGACTGGGAGTATTGAAGTGTGTATTATGGCACAATTCTGTAAATCTCTCCCTATTGGTTGGTTGCTGGGAGGTGCTGCACTCTACCGTCATACTTTGCAAAGAGTCGGTAATTGTTGTGTTTTTCTACAGTGTAGTTCATTGTTCTTATAATAAATTTTTCTCACAATCAGGTAGTATTTACTCCCAAATTCATACCACAGTGATGTATACAGGATGATTCTAAAATCATGGGACAAACATTGAGGGGTGGAAGAGCTCAATAAAACAAACAATTATTGTATAGGAATATATGGGCGGAAGTGACACGTTGAGGCAGAAACACAAAAACATAACACATTAACGGAAACATAAAATGTTCAGTAGCAGCATACGTAACAAGTGATTTGGTACAGAAAATGTTAAAACAGTTGCTGGAAATGCATCCACCAACAGTCACACATGCTTGGCGACCTCTACATATGGCGTGATTGGGCGACAATGGTGGCGATAGTTGAGGGCAGTTAAACGGTGCGTCAGCGACCTGTTGCATCACCATCAGCATTACTCCCCCGACGCTACCAAGCTTGCATTACTGTCGGTGATAGCAATTTTGAGCAATTATTATAAACATTGCTGTAAAAAGGCATTCAGCAGCGACGTTGTAAATAAACACAGTGTTTCGTGTGTTATTTTTNCAGCAGCGACGTTGTAAATAAACACAGTGTTTCGTGTGTTATTTTTGTGTTTGTGCCTCAACGCGTTACTTCCGCCCATATATTCCTATACAATAATTGTTTGCTTTAGTGAGCTCTACAGCCCCTCAATGTTTGTCCCATGATTTTAGAATCATCCTGTATATGTTAATATGTATTAAATTATGATAGAAATATAACTGGGGTGGTTTTACTCTATTATTAAACCTTTAAAAATTTCTGCCTATTTATAATTCCCATTAAATGCAAATTTCTTCACATTACATTTTTTTTATGTACAATGAAATCTTACAATCATGCTTGCTTTAAGTTCTGAGTAGGCTGAATTTTATATTTCTGCTTAAGTTTAACAAACAAATACTATAAAATTCCCTACAATTATAATATTTTTAATTATTCGGTTGTAATTTTATTTACATATTTTATAATCCATTTACTATGTTAGTAGTCAGTTATCTTTAATAGTTACATAAGTCATCAATATCAAAATTGACAAATTTTCTCCTAGGAAAATTCTCACAAATAGTCTTGTATAATTGATAATAATATCACTGCTTTTGTAAAATTTTCCTTTTTCAATAATGTCATATTTAGATTTATATAGGCCAATAGAACTTTTAGTTTTTCAACTACTTTATCATTTTCCATAAATTCTAATGGTTTGTTGTTAATTTTTTCAATAAATGTTTTACACTTCAAACACCAAGTTTTATAAATTTATTTAAAAAAATNAATGGTTTGTTGTTAATTTTTTCAATAAATGTTTTACACTTCAAACACCAAGTTTTATAAATTTATTTAAAAAAATCATTATATCAGTATTTATCAGATACAATTATTTACACAAATTAAAAAAAATTGGTGGGCCTGTGTGNTGGTGGGCCTGTGTGCTCGCTCTTAATTATCATCTAGATTCAACTCATTCAGAATTCTGTCAACAATCTCGTTATTCTTGTGGGAGTCTCCTTGGTGGCTCCTTTATGGGGCTGGCAGCCACTGTGTCCATGTGATTCCTTTTACATAGTCCTTTNGTGGGAGTCTCCTTGGTGGCTCCTTTATGGGGCTGGCAGCCACTGTGTCCATGTGATTCCTTTTACATAGTCCTTCCAAAGTAATTTGGTCGAGGCGAGAAGGCACCCCCATTTCTCTGCAGTAATACAGACAGAGTCACCCTACTATTGTCGCTAGTTGTGGTTTTCTTTTGTTCTTGTTAGCAGAAGGTGGTCGAGCAGACCATCTAATGTAAGGATATTTTGTAGCATCTATGCTTCGGGGAACATTTGGAATTACCTGCGAGGTCTGCCTGAAAACTCTTCTCTTGCCTTCCTCAAATTGCATCGTGTGACTGGCTAACTTGTTTGTAAGTGGCTTGCATGCACGAGCATATGTGCTAGCTAGAATCATTTAGAGACTGTTCTATTTTTCGTTCACCTACTTGTGCAAGTAGTTTGTTTACATTTGCGATTTATACGTTTCTATAGTTCCTGTATGTTTATTTATGTTAATAAAATAAATTTGAGAGCAGAAGAAAGATTTTAATTCAGTATTAGTGATTTGTTAGGTTTGTAAAATCGTTGTGTGTTGTGGATGGAAATGAGTGACTGGCATTCTGCAACATTCAAGTACCACTACCATGTGTACATTATATACATAGGACTTGAATACAAGAGGATATTCACTATCTTGTTCACCTTTAATTAATCACCTTCTTGTTCACAATAGATGTCTGTCTATATCAGACTTTACTCTAGCCTTCTACGTCTGTTGTGGTTTCGCCCGTTACTGTAATTAACTAGCAGTGTTTCTTCCTCTCATCGGGTATTCGCTGCCTAAAGGCCCCATGATGTCAGGACTTACCACCATTACAGTCCGAAAAGACTGTAACGGTTTCAACAACCACTGCCTTCCGTGAAATATATTTTATGTGCTTGAGAAAGCTTATATGAGGGACAGATACCTTGGCGAGAATACCGGCACCAGTTCTAAATAATCCTTGGACTGATTGACTAAATTTATGAGCAGCAGACATACTACTTCACCAGGACCTTGTTTACAGATCGTACCTGCTTTTAGCACCAAAAGGTGAGAATAGAACCACAAGCGCTATTGTTCGATTCTAAAGGCAGAATAATACAGAGACTAATGTTTCATTTTCGTTCCAACAGATGCCGTGCATATACACGCAGGACGCAGTCTATAGAAATCTACTTACTCGTAATGTTGCAGTTGTGTTAAAGATCCAATAAGTAAGCTCCTTTGTAATGACAATAGTTTCCAAATATTTGTTTGTTTGCTCCTTTTTTTTGGAGGGTCAAACCCTAATAAAATGTAAACACACCTTCATGAAACACACAGATTTTTATTTTGCATTTCATTGGTTGTGATGGAATAGGGAGTCATGCATGATGGTTTCTGCAAAAGTAAAATTATTTAGTTTAAAAATGTTCAAAGTGAGGGTACGCAAGATTGGCAGTGGCACTGCCAATCTTAAAGTGATAAATAAGAGAACAAGAACAAACAAGTAAACTTCTGAAATTTACATCCTTCTATACAACGAAGGATGAACCAGTTGTCTGCTTTTTAATTGTTCCCTACCTTCATATGTATGGTACCTACACCGAGATGTTACAATTGGCAATTTAGTTCGCAACTTTCTGGACATTATCTTCTTTGCAGCAGACACCTCAATGCATTATACGGGAAGATTAAGATATTCAGTCATGCTGAAGCTAAATCATAACCACTATGTCGTGTATTTTTTTAATGTTTATTTTGCTAGGCCAACTGCCTTCTCCGCCACATCATTGGAAAACGTATATCTAGGACTTGAAGTAACTAAGTTAAAATTACGTTTAAAGGACAAATGCTTTAAATTCAAACTCAGCAAATTGCACATTATCGGTCTGCATAAAGTTTGGTATTCCTTGGGGTACAAAATTTTAACTTGAGGTTTCTAATACACTCAAATGCATTCTTACACACTACTGGATCTTTTCTTTCCATTTTTTTAAATAATCTATGAGCACTAATGAACTATTATTACCAAAATCACACAAGTCAACTCCTACTTTATCAAATGGTTAATTTGGCACCTCACATATTTGCCCTCCTAGCTAATTTTTTAATGTTTTTCATAACCTAGGTGTGGTTAATGTGCTTAATTTACAGTTTCCCACATAAGAATGCTAGACTAAGTTATTTTGCCACCCCCAATATGCATTTCAGTTTAATATGTTATTTTGTTTCTAATATTAAAAAATATATTTTCCCTCTTCATAAAATATAACTTTAACTACAAGGCCAACCTTGCAAAACATACTGAATTATTATTTGCGAAACTTTTTCGTTTGTTGTCACTTTCTAACACTAGTTTATCCTAATATCACTGAAAGACACTTCTGATCTTAAACTATTTACAATTTCAATAACAGAATCATCATATTATAACTTGTAACACTCTATCACACATGCTCTGGACAGCAACTCGGCCACCAATATCTGGACTCCAGGCACACACACAATATTTAAATTACACCTTAACAATTTTAAGGTGTTATTTGATGGCAATCGTAAATAACAATATTAACAATAGGCTTATGATCTTGTTATAGTTATTTCCAATCCAAAAACAAACCGGTTAAATTTTTCTACAACAAGATATATTGCCAAAAATTCTTTCTTTATTCGTGGATCATTTTCTTTTTTGTTAGCGAGTGATATCTACACAAATGCTACAGGTTGACCATTTCGTAATAAACATGTCCGTTAAGAAAATTCTGAGGCATCAGCCTCGCCTACAACAGGTAATGTATTATCAAACTATTTCAAAACAGTAGCCTCGCTCATTTTCTTTTCAACTATATGAAATACTAAATTTGCTCGAGACCAAACTGCAATCTACATTTTTGATCAGATCTCCTAGGGGCTTAGTCAAATCAGATAAATAAATTTTGGTAGGTAATTTACCTTCTCTAACACACATAAGAACACGTTTTAATTTGTGGAATCTTTTAACAATAAAATACATTTCACTTGTGAACTCATTGATGGTCAATCTGACTTCACTCAATTCTGGCCTGGATAACGTTACATAGCAATAACGTATTACAGCCTTTTACTTTTTCACTTCTTCCCACAACTCATGTTTCACATAATGAAATTGTAGACCTATAAAGTACCAGAAACGGCAGTGCAAATAATTACGAGAGGACTTTAGAGTTGGATACACCAGTATAGATATTGATCCTGCAAGTTTCTGCAACATGGCCTACAAACTCACTGACTAAATGATTGGTTATTGTGTCGATAAAGGACCAGACTTTGATTAGTAGAAATAATGGAGAGACTTCACTGTTTCTGCTTGAGAGTATCCAAAATCTACACGAAAACTACTCGTGTCTGCGTTTGTGAGAGTTCTTAAAAATTGGTAGCGACAGGAGACAAAATGGATAACTGTACTCCAAATCAACCATAAATGTTTTGTTTTGCTTTATTTTCAGCAATTGTAAACTAATGCAATTAGTAAATGGTTTCTTTAATTGGAAGTTAACTGCAGAAAAGTCGAGAGAGAATGAAAACAGTATTGAACACACTGCACGTTTGATGAAATGGACAACAACANAAAACAGTATTGAACACAATGCACGTTTGATGAAATGGACAACAACAGAAAATAATAAAGTGTCTGTTTCATCAAGTTTATATTCACAACTAACTACTGAAACAATTACTGGAAGAATGTTCTTGTTAGAGTAGTGGCAGTTGTGAATTTGTGGACTTCACTTTCGTGGAGACAACAAGATGATCGCTTCCCCTTGCAATGATAATAACTCAGGAATTTTGCAACTCCTTTTTCAGTTTGATCGCTTTTTATAGGAACATGGGAATGTGAAAAAGGCTAAAGGGAAAAGATATGTACCTATTGAATCTTTCCTCTGATTTCTGTGAAGAAATTATTGAGGTGATGGGCAACAAAGTTCGTAAACACATGCTAAATGAGATCAAGACCCGCCAAATATTATTCAGTGACACTCATA
>NQII01009120.1:3308-14479 GCA_002778355.1 Clitarchus hookeri
GCACACCACGCCAGGGGGCATATGCAACCCGCGCATACCACGCCTAGGGTATATGCAACCCGCACACACCACGCCAGGGGGTATATGCAACCCTAGCGCACACCACGCCAGGGGGTATATGCAACCCTAGCGCACACCACGCCAGGGGGTATATGCAACCCTAGCGCACACCACGCCAGGGGGCATATGCAACCCGCGCACACCACAACGCCACAAGGACGAAGGACGGCTCCGAGTTCCCTTGAACGCTTGGTACCAGAAGAAATGTGACGAGGGGACATGAGAAGCCCAACATCACGCGCTCCGCTCAACCAAGTAAGTAAAGATAACTGTACTTCTTTTTGAAGCCGCACGTGTTTCTACTCAATGTTTGGTGTTTACCAAGGGTTGGTAGTTTAACTTAACTATATCACACTGACGAAAGGAATATTTGTTATTTTATTTTTGCCAACTGATTTTATGGTATTTTAGTTTATATTTGGTATTAATTTATCATAGGAAATCTAGTAAATATTATAAAATGTTCATATTAAGATCTTCTTTTTTCTTCCCTACCGGAACGCACCAGAACGTCGTTCCGGCATAATTTCGGTAAAAAAATTTCTGATTTTTGAAATGAACCACAAAAATTACTGCCACGATATCCTGGGAATCCGTGTTTTCCAATCGTATAGGATATCTTCTGGGCGGCCCAGTTCTCCTTCGTGTAGAAGGACAACTGCTCCCAGGTTACACGATATTTATTTCTGTTAACTAATGAGCGGTACCACCGAATTAATTCAATTAAAAATGCGGCATGGCCACAGCAACAGAAATAAATTGACGGCTATACATTTTCCACAAAACCAACAGATGGAGCAGACGTGGCGCCTATATTTTATGTAATTAAATAACGATTGCCTTTCTCTATAAAATACAAACCAAATGAGATTATAGCACTGTTATCGAAGAATAACCCACATTAAAATTTCTAGGCATTGTCTAATTGTACAAAAAATACATTGATTTATTTTCTGACTTTACTGAACGTTGACTGTTTACTGTAAAAGGAAGGAATGGCGTAACTAAAGAAAATTATAACGGCTTTGGTTGGACTGAATTACGCCCTAAATACCGCGATTCTTGCACGTGTTAAGGATCGGTCTTAAATTCTTTTCAGATTTTTTGGTTAATTAAAATTCTGACTTTTATTTTGTCTAAAGTATCATATTTTTCTCCAAATCAATATTAATAATAAAAAAGAGACAATTAGTAGATTATTAGTAAGAAATGTTTCTGTATTTAAAAATAATACTTAACAGAGTTATGGCGCTTTTAAATACACATTCCTGTTTGACATATTTATGTTTTCAAATAAAACTGTTTAAAACATTTCAATTTTATGTGTAAAATTGTTACGTTTATCAATATTATTTAAATATCATAATTTATCACGGGCGTATTTTTGGTGTTCAGAAATTAAATTTATTGCATATGAGGGTGCGGAACCTTTCCTTCCAGAAAAAAACCCGATCATAATGATATACATCGTAACATAAATATGTTTAGGCAGGCTAGAAATATTCATAGTGACGTTTATCAGATTAAACTTAGTAATTTTTGTGTTGAATAATAGTGACATTTTGTTTGTTTCTTGAAAACATTTGTCTCTATTATAAAATTATCAAAGCCCAATAAAATATATGGAAATAAAACCATGATTGGGGCTTTGATTTATAAATAGCTACAAATAACGGTATACATAAATTATAAAAAAATATTTTATTTATATAATATACAGGATGTATCAGTACAGCGGTTACAAACTTTAAGGAGAGATGGAGTACACCTAGGCGATGGGAAATCACATAGCGATGCATGGTCGGAAACGCTTTCCTGGCGCGGTAGTGACGACACAAAACACAAGAAAGGGAGGACACGAACAGGGTGAGAAAGCATGTTTATTTTCTTAGTACAGGAAAAATGCTGGGACGTCTTTGGCTGGTGTACGCGTAAAACATTCAGTTAGCTCATACACTTGTTCCCAAGAACGAGGAGTAATCATTTTTTACGTTAAATTTTCTATAACTGGTTGACGACATTTTTTAACTATTTAATACACACATTTTATGACAGTTGTAGAGGAAGTATACAAGTATTGGCATTTTATTAAAAAAGTGGAAACCTTTCTAGACAATGAATTTATAAATAATATTGCACAACGTCTCCGGCATAATTTTTAGCACACTGAAAGACGGTTAAATTCGATATAAAATTCTACATATATAAATCATTTTATAAAACTTAGTGACCCTCATTGGGAAGGTATATGGCCTATCATTGGCTCATATACATCTTAATATGATCGTCTACAAAACTGTTTTAAAAATTAGCGAAAAATCATTTAAGTATTCAAGTGTGTGATTGGTAAGCCAGACACTTGTCGAACTGAAACTGATTTGTTTTGACGTAATATGTACGGTCAGAACGACACGGTATTGTGCAGCGAGAGCACTGAACTCACTGTAACTCACTTTAGAGTGTAGCCAAGAACTGGAAATCATTCAGCATTGTCGATACGAACAATTTAATGATCAAACATAAGACTGTTCGTTTCGCGCCTCGTGAAGGTACAATGCCACACTGCCTGCCTCTCTGATGTGAGCCANACATAAGACTGTTCGTTTCGCGCCTCGTGAAGGTACAATGCCACACTGCCTGCCTCTCTGATGTGAGCCAAAATATGACGACGCCAAACACGTCGAATAGGACAATGAGACCAGTGGTTTCGTCGTGACCGTAGAACTTCTGGAATGTAAGCGGTGATGCTATAATTTCATTGGACGCGACTGTAGCAAAGTCGAGCGCAAGCCTGAACTGTAGTTTCGCATACATACGGCTCGTATATTTTGAGGTAAATAATTATGAAAAAANTTTAGCACACTGAAAGACTGTTAAATTCTAAATAACAGTTCTACATATGTAAATCATTTTATAAAACTTAGTGACTCTCATTGGCCTATCATTGGCCCATATAATTCTTAATATGATAGTCTACAAAACTGTTTTAAAAAGAAGCGAAAAATCATTTAAGTATTCAAGTGTGTGATTGGTAAGCCAGACGTTTGTCGAACTGAAACTGATTTGTTTTGACGTAATATGTACGGTCAGAACGACACGGTATTGTGCAGCGAGAGCACTGAACTCACTGTGACTCACTTTAGAGTGTATTCAAGAACTGGAAATCATTCAGAATTGTCGATACGAACAATTTAACGATCAAACATAAGACTGTTCGTTTCGCGCCTCGTGAAGGTACAATGCCACACTGCCTGCCTCTCTGATGTGAGCCAAAATACGACGACGCCAAACACGTCGAATAGGACAAAGAGACCAGTGGTTTCGTCGTGACCGTAGAACTTCTGGAATGTAAGCGGTGATGCTATAATTTCATTGGACGCGACTGTAGCAAAGTCGAGCGCAAGCCTGAACTGTAGTTTCGCATACATACGGCTCGTATATTTTGAGGTAAATAATTATGAAAAAAGCCACTTTTAGTTTTTTTTTGGAGGTCATAAAAATAATGTTTCCGATGTGCGTTTTGTTTTGAAAATACTATTCCGTCATCGTGTTAAATATGCTTTCATTTTGTAGATGAACCTATCGTGGGCATGTTTAATAATTCCGTAAAAAAAAAAAACGCGTATTTCTAACACACTGATTTCAAGGGGCAGGTAGGCCACGCCCACGCCCACGCCCACGCCCACGCCCACGCCCACGCCCAAGTTAGTGTGAGGTTACGGAGATATCAAAGCTTGAAGCGAAGTAGGACTGTGATAAGAACCATTTACATAAATTGTTTTAGTTGGCGTGACCTGGCAAACTGGAACAAAGTTTTATCAACAATATTTGGTACACGAAACTTAAATATAACACGAGTATCATTCCATGATGTAGGGGAGACCGGGGCATGTTTACACGGATTTATGTTAACAAATTTTATATTTCCTCCAAAATATTTTTTCTACCCCAAATATATTCGCAAATATTGAATTGTCACTTGGAGTTTTATTGACAAATTTTGAATTTCGTTAAATATCATCTGTAATAGTGAAATAAAAAAAAATGCCCATATGGGTGTGTATATGTGCCCCACTTGCGGGGTAAGTTTACACACATCGCGGGGTAAGTTTACACACATCGCGGGGTAAGTTTACACACATCGCGGGGTAAGTTTACACACATCGCGGGGTAAGTTTACACACATCGCGGGGTAAGTTTACACACATCGCGGGGTAAGTTTACACACATCGCGGGGTAAGTTTACACACATCGCGGGGTAAGTTTACACACATCGCGGGGTAAGTTTACACACATCGCGGGGTAAGTTTACACAACCTTGTAAACTTCATTTGGAGATCTGAAAATAACACATAATTTCTACGATAATGATTTATTGTGAACAAACTTCACAATACCAGCCGCATTAAACTTAATACGTAATATAACGAACAAAAATAAAAAATATTAGTTTTGCTATCTAATTATAAGCTTTACATGGCAGTGTGAAACATTTTTCTATTAGTTACCTAACTCTGTGAATAAACAAGAGTGAAAATCCTTATTTATTAGAAAATCAGACGCATTTCATTAATGTAAGTTAATATTTGTTCAAAATCAAACCTTGATGTGAAACAATGTTTGTAAGATTAAAAAAAATATTGGTTAGTGATGCGCATGTCCTAACAAAAGTCGTTAACCGTTAACGTCATCCCTGTTTCAAATTGACGCATACAAAAAAACAGAGCATCTCCTAGCACACACTCTTCACTTATTGCAACGCATCCACTTATCCCGAGACTAACTCACTGTAAGGCCCCAAATAATATATGCATAAACGTTCTTCAGTTTCTTTATCTGAATCAACAGTTTTTTCTTTAATATACATAATCCTCTCGCCCATTATATTTTGGGGAGTTTATCATTGGGAATTTTTGAGTCTTTCTAACGAAACAGCTGTTTTTTTATTGTAGGATAGGGTCTACTTGTTTTCCAGATCAAATAATTTGAAACCATTGACAATGAGAGCAGTTTATCAAATGACTTTTGTTGGCTAAATGATCTTTACTAAAATAAAACTTGTAATATTCGTTATGTTTGTTGAAGGAATACGCCTGATCCATGGTCCGAATCCTTAGATTACGTTAGCGGTTTCCTCATATAACTTTATAATATTAGAAAAAAATACTATTGTTTCAGTCCTCTTTTTGTTTTCATGTTTCTAAATGTTCTTCTTCTTTGACTCCTCAAATTCTATGAGAGCTTCCTTGACTGGTATATCAGTCAGTATGGCTGACTTTATTTACTTTCTTACTTTTCTGTTTTCTTTCTTGGCGCCGCCTTTTTTAAATGCCTCAGCTGTTCAGGTGTTGGGAAACACAACTGCTTTGAAGAAGGCTTTCTTGCAGAGGAATGGTTTGGAANAAATGCCTCAGCTGTTCAGGTGTTGGGAAACACAACTGCTTTGAAGAAGGCTTTCTTGCAGAGGAATGGTTTGGAAGTGCGTGGAATAGCGAGTGAAGGAGACGCACTGCAAGGACCGCCTACGATACAGCAGACTCAGTAGTCACGTTGTTGGTGACCGGAGGCTTTATCACCTTTGTTCAATTAGGCGCAGGTCTAGCAGAGACATAGGAAGACATATAATCTGCATCAGAAGAAATATCACGGTTCAAAGGGTAAACGCCCGTGACTCTAATTCCGGACATGGTATTTACGGGAGTTGCTGCTAGGGGAATACTTGTGGCCAAAATAGAGGGTATGTCATATATTTTCACGGGGCGTCTGTTAGCACTCATCCAGGCATCACATGCGGGGTCGACATACTTATTTAACGGACCGTAAACACTGCGGTCCTACGGATGTAATTTATGAGAGCAGTAAGGAGGGAATGACAACGTCACTCCATAGTTCTTGAAGTAGTCCAAAACAGTTGATGACAAGTGAGATTCATGGTTATCCGGTAACGGAAGGCATGGTTTAGTGGTTGAGTAGCTCAAGNGGTTTGGTGCTGCATTAGAATGTGGTGTTGCCTCATCGTGGGGTGCCACCCCACGGTGTGGTGCTGCATGAGGATGTGATGTTCCTTGAGGATGTGGTGTTGCCTCAGGATGTGTTACTGCCTGGTGGTTTGGTGCTGCATTAGAATGTGGTGTTGCCTCATCGTGGGGTGCCACCCCACGGTGTGGTGCTGCATGAGGATGTGATGTTCCTTGAGGATGTGGTGTTGCCTCAGGATGTGTTACTGCCTGGTGGTTTGGTGCTGTATTAGAATGTGGTGTTGCCTCATCGTGTGGTGCCGCATCGGGATGTGGTACAGCTCAATGGAGCAGTGACGACTAATTATCTGGCACTGTCCCACATTTATTATCTGAGATGCTCACATTTTCACGTTCCTGAGATTGTTGTGTGTCAATTTTTTTGCAATAATTAGCCGAGATTTTGAGGTTCAGACCGAAAGCCTTGGCAGCCCCTCTGATTGAGTTCTGGCCGTTCTTTACTTGTAGAACTGCTTGTTCCATGATCTGGGGATCCAATTTGGATCGATCATATCTCCTTTTATAATTCACCACCATCCTGTAAAACACAGAAAATGTAGTACCCCAACCAAAATCTAGTCTTATCAATGCTACCAGTGTACGCTTACTTACTCATATGCCTATTATATTTTAAGTACGAATGTTGGTTAATTTGCTGAACAGAAACATTCAATTTGTTTGTTAATATTTTAGTATTCTATAAGGCCTACACATGTGTTTATATCTACTTCAAAAACATGAATACACAAAATAAAATAATATTTCGTAATAATTTGTACAAAAGAAATTGCCGGGGCAAGTTTACAAAATGTGTAAATGTACCCCAAGAATGTGCGTAAAAGTGCCTCGCCACCATGTTTTAAGCATAACTCAACTAAGGAAAAGATTAGAA
The DNA here is from genome assembly GCA_002778355.1 of Clitarchus hookeri. Classification (NCBI taxonomy): domain Eukaryota; kingdom Metazoa; phylum Arthropoda; class Insecta; order Phasmatodea; family Phasmatidae; genus Clitarchus; species Clitarchus hookeri. The sequence continues at coordinate 10,278 of NQII01009120.1, forward strand.
AGTTTACAACTCTTACAAGTATTGCGATTTGCAGTAATATAACTACTCTTTCAAAACGTACACCTTTTTATTTTTTCTTAAAGTTACGATTTTTACGATCAATAAAAGTTCCATCATCAATTTTACTTACGCTGAGAAAAATGCAGCAGTCCTCCTTATACGAAGACGCTAGCTGCAATAGCACTACAAATATTGTTTTAACGTCCGCTAGGAAGCAGTCTTGTTTTTTCAATGACAGACATCTGCATCGTAAGGGCGAATGTCTAGAAGTCTGCATATAGTCTTTCACCCCCATTGCACCATTCAATCAAAGATCACAGCACTATACTAGTCTAACTGGTGGTGCGCCCAACCACACTCTTTTACAATAACACCAATGTGTAAACATTCCCCGTGTGTAAACGTGTCCCGGTTTCCACTACATTTAGGATCAGACTTTTTCGTGAACTAGAACTTTTCCTTTTTAAATAATCTGCTGGTAGTAAAGTAACTATATACGTATAACGAGCACAATATGAAATCCTTATTTTTTTTACCAATAATTGTAATTATAAAATAAAATTTGATAAATTTGTTATAATATTCAAGCAAGAAAGAGGTCACTATTTACATTTGTTTTCCGATTGTGTTATTGCTTAAAGCAAGGAAAAATTAATAACATAAACTTTAATTATAATAAAATGTACTCCTGTGGACTTGGTGGTCAAAGTCAAGAGCACCGTGTAATCGAACTAGAATTCGGGTTCCATCTACTTAGTAGATAACACGGGTGTAATTAAATACAGTTCTGTCTTAACAGTTTCCTGTATACCGTCTGACGTACGTAACTGGAGGCAATTATAGGAAAGCCGCGTCTTACGTTCTTCATTCAGAAATTCTATTCAACTGAGAATGAAATAATTCTTGGCAAACACACGCCAGAGCGTGGCTTACATAACCACACGTTTTACACGAAACTGGGATATATTTTTATGTACGTGGCGGGACATCAGTAAATTAATAAATAATACTGCGCTGTTACTCAAAATACGGATCATTTCCTGAAGTAAATATAAGATTTGCATGCTCAACATACAAATAAATGTAAATTAGTATATTTTATAATTAATATGTAAGACAAAAGAATACTGCTTATTACTCCAGTTAGTTCTACGAAAATAGTTATGTGCCTGCTACGGCACTGTAAGTGGTGGGCTAATTTTTATTGCTGGTGATAAAAGACTTACTAACAGTTGACAAATACAGCGTTATCAGCTTCGCTACGTCATGTGATATTTTTATCTTGCAAGGGCAGAGTATAAAGTATTGTGATCTCGAGATCAGTGTAATGATATGTTGATGTGCAGCCACTGTGGTTCGTAACATTCGCAGGTAAGTCGACGCAACATATTCCAAAAAAAAAACCACGATCGTTTACCATTTACTTTGCTAGTCTTGATGTTTGTGGTTACAATTTACGGATTTTATAGTTTACAGATGTGTTTTGTTCACATAGATGGAAAAGGATAATTAAATCTTAAAAAAAATAAGTAACGAGACATATGATGTAATCGTTTTTTAGTAAATTTTAAGGAAGTGTGCATTTCCATGCATAATGTAAACGCCAATAAATTCAGTATATTTAATCATACATCGGAATACCACATTATTTTTATGTAGGAATCGTAATAGGCTACACAATTTTAAAATATATACTTTTAAGTTTCATCGTTAAGTTTTACTTATTACAGCATGTAATTACATGTAGAAGTTTTGTCAAATAATATCGCAGCAGATAATTTAAAGAGTATTAAATTTAACCACACTTGTGAGTAGACTTCTTTAAACTTGGAACAGAGTAATTAGAGCGACATTTTCTCTAACTAATTGTGGTTTTTGACTACCTCTTTTTTTCTCGAAAATATAGTCTCATACTGTTCTATTTNGACATTTTCTCTAACTAATTGTGGTTTTTGACTACCTCTTTTTTTCTCGAAAATATAGTCTCATACTGTTCTATTTCTGCCAGTACGTTTATTAAACAATATTGTGAAAATATAATTGCCGAGGAGTTTCAACAGGAACAAAAATAAAAACACATCTCGTAAGAGTTAATTCAATTGACTTATCTTGGTTAGTCATCATTGCGTACTTTTCAGATTAACTATAGAAATAATTTCGTTTCTGTAAAACAATTTATTCTTTAGGAATTTTAAAAATTTTGGGTAAAAAGATTTTTAGTAAAAATTTTCTTTATTGACGAGAACTGAACGGAATTTGGTTTGTAACACATTATTATATTGTATAAAGATTCGAGAGAAATTTTATTACGTATGTTATCATTTTCTGTACTCTAATTTGTACAGTCGAGTATAGCTGAGAAATAAGCATCATATACTATGATTTAAATTAATTTCAATATTCAACGTTATTTAAAATTAGTTGTAATAATTTGAGTCACGTTGCTTATATTATAATTTTTTTCCCGATTGGTCTTTCTGTGAATAGTTTGGGGTTCACGAAATTTTCGATATTTCTTACCAGAAATTAATCTGATATAACGTTTTAAGTATTAAGTTTACACAAATTTTGAGATACTAAATATTTTGACCACTGTATTTTCAAAATATACGTAAGAAATAAAAAAAANTAAGTTTACACAAATTTTGAGATACTAAATATTTTGACCACTGTATTTTCAAAATATACGTAAGAAATAAAAAAAAAACATTGACTTATTTGAATTCCATACTGTATAATTCTATTGTGTGTTTAAAAAATGAATTTTAACGAATTNAAAAAAAACATTGACTTATTTGAATTCCATACTGTATAATTCTATTGTGTGTTTAAAAAATGAATTTTAACGAATTCGTATAAAATGTAATTTTTTGATACTTTAGAGGTTAGAATATTTCGTGGATACTTGTGAATGTTTTTAATATTGCAAAGTTTCGTTTAAAATTCGTACAAGTAAACGTTAATAATTATGCTTTCGAAAACCAAATCAAGAAATTTTTGATTTCACACTTGAATAAGCGGTTTAATAAATAGGTGTATTAATAAATTTTGATTTGAAAAACCTTGCTGCTTAATATGCAAGTATTACGATAATCTGCTTTCGAGGACACAAGTCGGCAAGAACGTTTAGGATTAACTTAAGCAGTTTTGGTTTTTGAGGCCCCTTGCGTAGCTATTTGTGGCTTCTCAGATATTAGTGACCTTGCCCTTTACCGTCACCTATTTTGACCTTACACTCAGCTGGATCCTGTAATTCTAATAAGTACCTTAGGCGTTACAGATTCCTTAATTCTTCAGAGCATATTACGACTGCTATTACAAATTTAGTTTTATATAACGCCATTGTGGCTTCGTTGCTGCCTAATGCATTGTTACAATGTATCAAACTCGGTGAGCTTATCCGGGTTATTTGAAGGAAGGAGATTAAATAAAATAAAAGATTTAATAATATTTTTTATAAATTTTGTACATTCACTACAAAGAAATACTCTCGACTTAGTACCTCACAATAAATGATTATCGCTTGCTGTTTAAAATAAACTAATTTAATCGATAAATTTTACGATAACTCACAAAGAAATTATTGCAATCAAAAAAACTAAAAACAGTCCCAATGTACTGTGCATCAACATCTATTGAATTATTTTACTAATTATAAGCCCATGTTTGAAAGTTTCAATATGCTGCACAGTAAAGTCTGTATCACACATTCATACAGTCTCACCTTAATTCAGTCCACATTTCGCCAGTCCGGAATTATTTAAAGTGCTCCAAATGCCTTCATGCATAGTAGTCCGTCGTTGAGCACCAAACACTCTCTCGTCCACCCACAATGCGTGAAACACTCGTCTGCCGTTGTCTCGCACCCTCTGCCGTTGTCCATCCTCTCCACTGACATCCTTCGCTGCAGCAGAATGAACCAGAATACCGCACTTCAGCCAGATAGGTACCACGAAGACTGACTCCTCTTTGGCTGCGGGGCGGGTATTTTGTAGTGTTGTCGGCTCTGGTCCAGAATCTTCTCCAAATGTCGCGTTGCGCCGACTAAATGATTACCAGAAAATTCTTGCTCATCCTCTAATGTGGTTGACTCCTCCGTACGGGTAGTGGGGCTGTGACGTCAGCCAGGTAGGCTGTCAATCATATCCCTGACCACCAGGCGACAGAGCAGTGAGCGGGTTGAGATGGGTCACCCCCCCCCC
>NQII01009120.1:14709-57979 GCA_002778355.1 Clitarchus hookeri
TTGATGCATGTTATCATAAATTACAGTGCTCTTCTACCACCATTGTTGCCGATGGACACCATGTTGAATTTCGTCAATGTTACACAGGAAAAAGTCTAGTGTTGTTGCAACAAAAAAATTTTACTTTTGAGGAATTTGTTGTAGTGAAATTAATAATGTCGTGACAAAGTTAATAATGTGAACCATTTACGAAAACTTATATTAATGAAATTGAAATATAATTTTGAAGTGTCTATGTTAATAAAGCCTCTAAGTAATGTTGCAGCTACCCGATGTTGTATTACNATCATAAATTACAGTGCTCTTCTACCACCATTGTTGCCGATGGACACCATGTTGAATTTCGTCAATGTTACACAGAAAAAAGTCTAGTGTTGTTGCAACAAAAAAATTTTACTTTTGAGGAATTTGTTGTAGTGAAATTAATAATGTCGTGACAAAGTTAATAATGTGAACCATTTATGAAAACTTATATTAATGCAATTGAAATATAATTTTGAAGTGTCTATGTTAATAAAGCCTCTAAGTAATGTTGCAGCTACCCGATGTTGTATTACNAATTGAAATATAATTTTGAAGTGTCTATGTTAATAAAGCCTCTAAGTAATGTTGCAGCTACCCGATGTTGTATTACGCTAAATATAACAGGAAGAACAAAATATTTTGTGTTTCCGTGACATTAAAGTAATGTCCAGCTAATACAAGTTTACACTGACTTGGCGTAAAACGGCGGGTAAAAGTGAAACAGCGATAACCTCGTAAATAAAACCCAAAATATTACAATTCAAAGCATGATATGATAACTTAATGTAGCCTAGACCAGCTCTTAAGCCTTGCAAAGCAATGTACATGTTCCAATTATACGCATGTTTTTAGAGCATAAAGTATTTCCTCACAACGGAAGAGAACTAGTGTGTCGTTATATCGTCGTGAATACCCGCAATATGAAACCCGTTGGACGTAAGGTTTCGTATAGAGCCGGCTAGATTCCCATCCCGGCAATGGTTTTTTTTATTTGTTGGTAATATTTATTTTTGTGACAAAATAATTTAATATTACTAAATTAGTTTTACATCATAATGCTTTTTTAAAGCAAAGAAAATTTAAGAAAATGTTTAACACAAATGTTAACACAAATGTTAACATCAATATAACACAAAATTTGTTTCGCCTCAACATACACACCGCCTTATGTTGACGGTACAGTAAAAAGGTAACGTCGTTACAAAATGGCTTAACAGTTTATTACATTAACAACATTAGTTACTGACGGCTCACAGATAACATAACATTACTCTAATAGTAACATTTATTCTGTTGGCACAACATTTGACTTTTATCTGTATAGTTTCCCAACCTACTTTTATGCAATTGGTCTTTGAGGCTAACCTACTGTAATATTGATCTTGATTCCAAATTAAAAAAAACTTCTTATTGCGTATTTGTTTCCTACTCTCACACATACACCAAGTCTTAAAAACTTTATTGACTATTTTATATTTGTATATCTTTATGTACAGGAACACAAATGTTCACAACATTGTTATGTAGCCTATTGCGGCCTTATGGCTGTTTTTAGCCTACTTTCCTGTCTTTTCATCTGTATGTGTGTAGGTGTGTGTTTGTGTGTGTGTGTCTACCTCCCCTCCATAATTTTGTAAGAAAGCGCCACACGAATAAGTAGGTAAAACTGTGTCATAATACGGGAAACAATTGACCGATTCGTACCAAATATGTCAAACAGGCAGTACTGCTGCAGATAGTGTGTTTGAAGTAGGCCAGGCAATTATTTTCAAAATGGCAGCCATGTAGCTATTTTAGCTTTGAATCTTATATTATCGAAAAAAAAAAAAAAAAAAATTCCAATGTAACTCTCTATGCTGGCATTATATATTAAATCATAAAATGTGCTTAAAACAANGTACCAAATATGTCAAACAGGCAGTACTGCTGCAGATAGTGTGTTTGAAGTAGGCCAGGCAATTATTTTCAAAATGGCAGCCATGTAGCTATTTTAGCTTTGAATCTTATATTATCGAAAAAAAAAAAAAAAAATTCCAATGTAACTCTCTATGCTGGCATTATATATTAAATCATAAAATGTGCTTAAAACAAGTCCTTTTTGTCCACCATTTTGTAAAATAGCACCACATTATAAATCACAATTTTAATGCAGCCATATCTCTGGGAAATTTAACAGATGTTTATTAAATTTGGCGAATAGTTAGTACTACGGCAGGCCATGTAAACTGATACATTTTAAATACGTCAGGAACTTATTTTAGAAATGGCGGCCATATAAATATTTCATAAAAGTATATTACGTTTACGAATCTCGAAACTAATTTGTTTATAAAGAGCAAAAGTTCTCCGCCATTTTGTAGCATATTCACGCATGAAACAATACAATTTTTGTGTCATGTATCGTAAAAAAATCAACAAATTTCTTCCGAATTTGGCGAAGAAGTTGTACTGGGCATGCCGTATTAACACATTTATATTAATGTTTTAAGTCTGCAAGACCCCTATTTTTAGAATGGCGCCTATAAAACATTTGAGCTAAGTGTGATATATTTACAAAACTATGTCACCGATTTGAACTTGACTTTGTATACAGGCAGCATCTACGGTAACCATTGAATGCACAAATACATAACATTTTTGTCCTCCATTTGAGGATATGCAATTACCAAAAAATGGATGTTTTATGCCATATCTCAAGAACCAATCAACCTATTTCCCCCAAATGTTTCACGAAAGTGTTGATAAAATAGGGCATGTAATCTTACATGTTCTAGGTGCGGAACATATTATTTTAATTGTGTTAATTTAAATATTTAGGTTGGTTTAATTTATCTATTTAACAATTAGACAAAATTTAACCAAAATTTGTACACAAACAGTATTCATTATAAGCATCAATCACGCTTACAGAGGTCCTCTTTTTAATCTTTTAGAAAATAATGCCAGGTGAGAAAATATAACACTTTTCTATATTTCCGGAGCAATTCAAATGATTTCCACCATATTATTCACAATATTAGTGCCACATAAGGCCATGCAAATTTACATGATTTAAGTGCGATCAGAAATTTATTTTTTGAAATTGCGGCTATATGAATATTTTGATAAGTGTTTCATACGTATTAAACCATTCAGCCAAAGTCAAAAAAATGTTATGCTGACGGTAGCTATCAGAATCATAGAATACAGAAAAAATAAATTAGGCAATTTTGTAAGGCAGCGCTGATTAAGAAAACAAGGTTTTTGTGCGTTATCTGAAGGACAAATCAATCGATTTCCACAGAAATATGAACATAAGTTGCGATATGGTAGGCCAAGTAATCTAAGGTGTTAGAAGTGCTTTACACACTTATTTTCGAAATGATGGGTGTGCAAATAATTCAAGTAAGTGAACCCCATCACTCAAGGGGCTGCGGCGGCTAAGCGGTTAGCCTGATCACCTCCCACCAAGGCGAACTGGGTCACTCCCGAATTGTCGCACGTGGGAATCGTGGCGGACGATGCCGTTGGTCCGCGGGTCTTCCCGGGATCTCCCGTTTCCCCCACGCTTTCATTCTGGTGTGGCTCCATTCTCACCTCAATCACCATCGTCGGCTCTCAAGACCTCGCTGTTAAAAAGCCGCTCAAATCTCTTCACTCACTCGCCCCATCATTCAAAACATTATACAGATTACGCACGAAGATTATGTTCTGAATCCCACCCCGCGATGCAGTTGGCTATACTATATTTTCTACGAGGTTTAGTAGGTTCGATTCCAGGGTAAGGCACGTGTGTATATGTAATTGTTTCGGTACTGTTGCGTATGTTTCTGGTTATTGATAATGCTGTCAACGAGACATCAAGGCCTACCGACTATATAATATTTTAAGAGCTATATTAAAAATGATTTGCGTCTATGTAGAGGAAAGTGGTATCAATAGTTATATTAGTAACTTCTTATTTTCCATGCGGATATCTTTGTCTCCCAAAACTATGGTCCTGATTGTAAATATGCAGTGCTATATAAGTTTTTTTTCACAATGGCAAATAAATAAGTTCAATAGATAAATAAGTAAAGAGGTAATTTTGATGATGATTGCCATAAACGATAGCAAAAAACTATTTAGAACAGTTTTTATTCCTTTTAAATAAATTAAGTCTTAACACATTAACAAAACTTTAAATATTTCTTACACCAGTATCATGAGTAGCTATAAAGTTATACACAAATCAATTAATTATAATTACAATTAATTCTTTCAATTTACTAATCTTATCTAAACATGTTTCATAAATCGTAAGATTGTTTTTCGCAATTTGAATATTTTTGTAATTTTACATTAAGATTAAGAAATTTTAGTCATATCAAGAAAATAAAACGTCTTATAAACACATTGTTGAAAAACTAAACATTCAGAATGAAAATGGGTGTTAAGTAAAAAAAATAAAAAATATTTTCGTATGTAAATACAGTAATTTTGTTTTTTTTTCCAGGCAACTAAACCGGAGGATATAGGTTCATACATTTACTATGTATTTTGAGGGATGAATGCTAAATAACAAAATAGTTCGAAACAATGTTTTATCTCAAGAATAACCAAAAATGATTTGGAATATAATTTTATTTAACGTTTTTAATGTTAACGAAAGAAAATTTTATGTATACATACCTTAATTTGCACATAATTTTATTAAAAAAAAACGCAAAGTTTTGCATTTGCATTAAAAATAATTTAACTGACGTGGAGTTACATTTCCATATAATACGAGCTTTTGTTTGTAGGTTTACTTGGTCGATCTGTTCGTGAACTGCAAGTCACCTATCACCTCCAAAATGCCGAAGGATCAGTCCAACCAGGATGGAAAGTCTGCACCAGGTAACTAACTCTCAGTGGTACAGCACCCCACGACCCAATCACTTTTCACATTTTAAAACAGAGGAATGGTATTTAAATGAATTACTATGACTCAGCTTGCTTAAGTTACTTAATTAATGGATTGAAATCAAATCAAATACTATTTAAAAAAAAGTGTAATACAGGTTTTTTACGCTCTAATTATTAAGATATGCAAGTAAACTATCACACACATGAGCTAAGATGAAAGGAAGTAATACATGTCCTGAGTCCTCCTGTCAGGTTCGTGTTGCACTTGCAGTGAGTTGTTTTGGGATAATTGTTTTCCACGATTCTGCATTTGCCTTCTAAGTTTTAACTTTTTGCACACTTGCATTTAATCATTTTTTTATGTTTTTAATTTTTGTATGTTAGTTATTGTTTATATTTATTCTACATTCTGTTGTAATTTTTGGCCCAATTTTTTAAATGCGATTACTATTTAGTGTTTGTCATATTAACTTTTAATATTGAACGACTTTTTTTTAGTGACAAGTATATTATACATTTGTGGTTGATTTTCACTGTGGGTGTCTCTACCGCGTCAAATCCTGTTCAATATTTTTCTAGTTTTGTTTGTCGGTTTAGTAGAAATTTTCAGCATTTTAATGAATACTAACATCCCTGTAATTTGCTTGTGATGTAGTACGTGGAAAATGTTTTTGGACTTATGATTGCAGAAGGAAACAGCCCATTTAAGATAGAGGGAGAGTGGCTTTGATTGGAGCACTGTACCAGACTGTACGGCTCGCTGAAAAGTAGTAGGGCCTTCACACGCTGGTCAAATTGTCGGAAAAGCACGGGTTTTACTACACATGAATCATCGTCCAGTTTAAAATCTGTTGTAACTCCATAACCACCAATGCCATCATATTCATTTTTGTCAGCAAACAGATTCAAGTAAAACAGTTCTGCTTCTTTTGGGACAGAATGCCTTATCGACTGAGTCTCTTTTAGTTTGCTGTCGGTAACTGCCACGTCATTTGGCCGCATACGTTCTGCGTTCGGTGACTGGATTCTGCGGCCCGATGCCCTCTTGTGATGCCGACTTCCACGGTAGGCTCCCCAAGTCCGCATCTGAAGTAGAGACGAAGTGGTTGTTCCTTCTACGAAACTATTTCCACGAGACTTGAGCCAGCTCACGAAACAGCAAGCAGCTTCACTTGCTCCACTGAGGGCAACAGTAGATGGTAACCATTAATAATACTATAAACGCTGCCATCTCTTCTCTTTTCTTAGCAGCAGTCTACGCATGGCATGGCATGGCAAATCCCTAGTCCGTGTCGCCTGGACATGATGCGGGAGGATCCAGGGTGTTCTAGAGTATCCAGTATCTGTGCACGGATTGCAGACGTCAGTGTCATGGTGCTTGGAGCACATTACGGCGATTGTTCTCTGGCGTGGTTTCTTATGGTCGTCATGAAACTTCACTACACGTACGAGTGCCCCCCCCCCCCCNAGTTCACAGCGGGGACACACTTGTCACGTTTTAATCTCACTCATTGCTGGCGATTGCACAATTGCACACCCCAAGCGCGGGTCTTATCGAACTCCACCAAGTGCTGATAATTCTGTGTGACCTTCCTTCGCATGACTCTTCGCACACGCCTTATAACACTATCGTTATAATCTTGGCAGAACTACAATGCTTCGTGGTGGCCACAGATAATTTCAAATATAATTATTTGACGATAATTACTTAAACACTCAGCGGTGGGTGCTAAATCGAGCCCAATTTTTTACTACTTTTTGTCAGTGAGAATATTGATCTTTTCTATCAAACTGTGAGTGTTATTTAGAAATACGTCGAGTTTTCAAGAGCTCACATTCATTGTGTTCAAAGTTGATTTTCTGAGCAAAGCGTGCTTAAATGAAGTTTTATTGAACGTCTAGTTTTTCTCTTCTATTATAAAATTTTTAGCAATAGCCTCTGTATGAGAGATAACTCTCGATAGAGTTACGGAATACACATCTCTTGGCGTAAGTTATTATTTACTAGTAATACAAAAAAATTGTATTTAATTTTTAATTATTTATTAATTGTTAACCTTGATTTTATACACTAAGGTGACAAAAGTCATGGGATACCTCCTAATATCGCGTCGGACCTCCTTTTGCCCGGCGTAGTGCAGCTACTCGACGTGGCATGGACTCAACAAGTCGTTGGAAGTCCCTGGCAGAAATATTGAGCCATGCTGCCTCTATAGACATCCATAAATGCGAAAGTGTTGCCGGTGCAGGAGTTTGTGCACGAACTGACTTCTCGATTATGTGCCATAACTGTTCGATGGGATTCATGTCGGGCAATCTTGGTGGCCAAATAATTCGCTGGAATTGTCCAGAATGTTCTTCAAAACAATCGCAAATAGTTGTTGCCTGGTGACATGGCGCATTTTCATCCATAGAAATTCCATGGTTGTTTGGGTACATGAAATCCATGAATGGCTGCAAGTGGTCTCCAAGTAGCTGAACATAACCCTTTCCTGTCAATGTTCAGTTCAGTTGGACCAGAGGACCCATTCCATGTAAAAACAGCCCAAACCAATATGGAGACACCACCAGCTTGCACAGTTCCTTGTTGACAACTTGGGTCCATGGATTCGTGGGGTCTGCGCCACACTCGAACCCTACCATCAGCTCTTACCAACTGAAATCGGGACTCATCTGACCAAGCCATGGTTTCCAGTCGTCTAGGGTCCAACCGATATGGTCACGAGCCCAGGAGAGGCGCTGCAGGCGATGTCGTGCTGTTAGTAAAGGCACTCGAGTCGGTCTTCTGCTGGCATAGCCCACTACAGCCAAAGTTCGACGCACTGTCATAACGGACACGTCCATCGTACATCCCACATTGATTCCTGCGGTTATTTCACGCAGTGTTGCTTGTCTGTTAACACTGACCATTCTGCGCACACGTCGTTGGTCTCGGTCATTAAGTGCAGGCGGTCGGCCACTGCGTTGTCCATGGTGGGAGGCTACGCCTGAAATTAGGTATTCTCGGCACACTCTTGACACTGTGGATCTCGGAATGTTGAATTCCCTAACCATTTCCTTAATGGAATGTCCCATGCGTCTAGCTCCAATTACCATTCCACGTTCAAAGATTGTAAATTCCAGTCGTGCAGCCATTATCATGTCAGAAACCTTTTCACATGAATCACCTGACTACAAATGAACGCCCAACCAATGCAGTACCCATTCATACATTTTGTATGTGATACTACTGCCATCTGTATATTTGCATATTGCTATCCCATGACTTTTGTCACCTCAGTGTAATACATGCAATTGTTGCTTATTTTGAAATTTGAAAACGGACAGCCTATGGCAATAAATTCACTGCACTTCCTTTTATGCTTTCTTAAGATACCATTCACAAAAAAAAAGTTTTACTTTCCTCCCCACCAATAAAGACAATTCTTAGAGAGTTCGTATAAAGGCTACATATTTATATTAATATTATTTGTTCAAACACATGAAATAGTAAGAGACATAAAACATATAAATAAAAAATTAAACGGTAACAGTTTTTGAAAAGTAAATATTATGATTGATAAATTATATTATTTGTTGTTTTCCATTAAACTTTTCAATGCCAATTTCGGTGAAATCGTTTAAATACAGTTACTGAAGTCGAGAGAAAAAACAAAATATTATTTTTCTATATTCTTAAAGACTAATACGGAATAGCAGAATAACTCATATTTAATAATATCCTTTCTCTTGTTAGTAGACTTTGTGAATGGTTCAATTATATTAGTTTAATTTTTCCAGGTATATTAAACGTGCGAAGATAATTTTATGACATCACCAGTCTATGCCTTCTGTAGCACTACTAGTGCACAAAACTTGATTTAAATAGGCTAAGAAATTCCTGACAAGTGCCGGTATCACTGAAAGTATTATATGAAAGGGTTGATAGAAAATTAACTTACTTGTTCCTGTAAGATACTGTCGGAATTCAAATTTCTTTGTCGGTGAAATTGTTTATAAATAAATCTGGGGACATCGTTATACATACTTCACATCGCACACCATTATGTTCGTTTTCGTAATGTTTAGTAATAAAAAAAACTACAACTAAAATTGTTATTGTAAATTATAAAAATAATATATTTAAATTTTTTAAAATAGAAATATAGTACACATTACATAATAATAACGGTTAAACTTAAGTTCTCTCATTTTGAAGAAAACATTTCCAATTGCTCATTAAAATCCATTATATACACAGCATGAAATAAGTTTTTGTCTGTTACAACTACTAGAAAGTACACAAACAGCTTTTTGCTACCAAATATTTTTGTAACATTTCATATCATGTTATCCAATTTCGTGTTAGGAAATAAATAGTATTGATTATTGTATAAGGCAACACTTGTATGCTCGTGTTACAGGAAGTGCGGCCGCAGAGGAGACCCCAGTTCTCACCAAGGAGGACATCGAGAAGCTTCTAGGAAAGCGAGTCGCCGAGATCGCGGTGAGGAACCTGACCGCAGCGGGCGAGAACTACGGCAGTCTCATGCTCTCCGTCGACGCGATCCTGGAGTCGGGGGAGAAGCTGCCGATGGTGGCCAAGAAGTTCCCGAGGAGCGAGTACGCTCAGAAGATGTTCCAGAGCCCACTGTCCATGCTCAAGGAGATAGACATGTACGAGGCCGTGAGTCCGGAGCTGGACAGGATCCAGGAGGAGGCCGGCATCCCGCCGTCAGAGAGGTTGCACGTGCTGTGCGCGTGTCCTGGCGCGAGGCTCAGCCTGAAGGACAAGGAGCAGGTCCAGCTGGCGGACAAGGACTCGGTCCTGCTGCTGGAGAACCTGGTGGCGCGCGGGTACGCGACTGTCGATCGCACCGTGGGCCTCGACCTCAGGCACACCGAGTTCACGCTCAAGCACCTCGCGAGGTTCCACGCCACCGCGATCGCCATCAAGCTCAAGAAGCCCCAGGTCTTCAAGGACACGGTGCTCCGAGCTTGCACCCCTTTCAAGATCATCGCTAAGAAGAGGGAGGAGTTTGAAGAAATCCAGAGAATTTTCCTGGAGAAGTTACGCAAGATTCCCGTCTGCGAAAGGCACATAGACTCGATACGGAAGGTATTCGAGAAGGACTTAGAATATAAATACAGTGACCATTTTTCAACACCGCAGGAGCCTTTCGCCACTATACTGCATAGCGACTTCTGGTCGAACAACATGATGTTTAAGTACAGTGACGAGACGGGCGACGAGCCAATTGATTTCAAAATCGTCGACTTTCAAACTACGAAGTACGAATCTCCAGTGAGTGACATAATGATTTTGTTATTCACAAGCACACAGGCAGGTATTGTCGAGGATAAATTCGACCACCTGTTAAGATTTTATCATGAATGTTTTTCTGAGTGGTTAGAAAAGTTGGGCTGTGAGATAAAGGACTTTTCTTTCGACAGCTTTCTCAATGAAGTTAGTATGAAAGCAACTAACTCTCTAAATTTAACAATGTCTTTGTTAAAACCAATAACATTGACTAAAGAAGAAGCGAAACAATTCGTTGGAGGTCCTAAATTTGATCAACTAGAGTTCAATGAAAACTATATTAGAAGAGTATCTACCGTTGTAGATATTTATGCTCAAAAAGGTTGGTTATAGTGAAATCTGAAAAAAACTATGTCATATGAACATCAGATTGTTTCAATGTCTTAGTTTAAGTAACTGCAAAAATGAAAACAAATTTTTTATTAATTGTTATAATACTTGAGCTATTCAGAAATGAAATTCATATTTTTAGCTAAAATATATGGCACATGTATATCAAAGGCATACCAACTTGGTAAATTGGTTCTTCAGTTACCGATGTATAACCAGGAATCGTAGTCTAATGAATTTAACGCTCGTAAAAACAAACAAGCCCAACCACATTCCATGCTGTGTAATTAAATATTATATTTGCTATTATCCAACATCACAAGGAAATAATTTTGGTTGAGCAGGTGTTCTTGCGGTGCAGAATAAAAATAAATTATACAGGTTTTATACATTTATAGGATCAAAAATATTGTTAAAATAGCTAGGGTTATTAAGGTTTTTTTTAACCACCAATGCTATATCCGAAATGAAAGCTTTATTTTAAGGGCAGTAATACAGACCTTTTCAACGTACACATCTTTCTCACTTAAAAATATTACTTTATTTAGGCAAGCAAAATATTTCTAAGAAAATTTTTAATACTTTATTAATAAAATACGCTAGTGTAAATAATATTATATATGCTTCTTCAAAAATGTTAATTTATTTAATTNTAACCACCAATGCTATATCCGAAATGAAAGCTTTATTTTAAGGGCAGTAATACAGACCTTTTCAACGTACACATCTTTCTCACTTAAAAATATTACTTTATTTAGGCAAGCAAAATATTTCTAAGAAAATTGTTAATACTTTATTAATAAAATACGCTAGTGTAAATAATATTATATATGCTTCTTCAAAAATGTTAATTTATTTAATTTTTACCTACATGTAATATATGCAGTTAAATGTTTTGAAGTATTGNTTTTTACCTACATGTAATATATGCAGTTAAATGTTTTGAAGTATTGAAATAAATTACTAATGGCAAATGGTACTCCGAATTTATAAATTCTTCACAAATTGACCCATAATGAAAAAAAAAAGTGGAATTAACTTACGATGCGAATAATCTTGGCGTGTAATAAGAATATATGATCATTAATGAAAGTTTGGTTTATAAATTAAAATCAGTAGCGCAAAATGGTTAGGCGGCTCGCTCCGTCGTAAGAGTAGGCAAAAACTTCACAACTTATTTGACTGCATATGGGCATTGAGCAACGTGTTACATTGATAAATGCATTCATTTGTATGACGAATGCTAACTTTACAAACTCTATTGTCTTAAAGAGAAGCTTCTACAACTTTCCTCAGGTTCAACAGATGAACTATAGAGTTGGAAATCAGTTGAAGTTTTTGAAAGTGGTTTGAAGAAGTTAGTCATAAAAATATTCATACAATGGCTAGTCGGAGATGAACTGCACGCACTCGTTATCGGCTATCTGGTTCGATTGTATTTCTTCCGCATGAAAATTTTACGCTTTATCAATACACATTTTAGACTGTGAAATCAGTGCTAACTGTCGTAATTCACTGACTGGTAAACGGGCTCATCCTTGAACGTTGAAATATAACCAAGCAGCCTCTCGAAGTAACAATCGTTGGTATTGGCGAATATTAACATTGATACTTCCTTTTTTTAGACTGAAAATATTCCTTTTCATTTCGCAGTCTCTTTGTCTATTCCCAAACAAACTTTCTTCTGGAGCTGACTGTCACTGACATTTTATTCTAATACATAGCTTAAAGTATCTTCCAGAATTTAAGGTAAATTGAAACTAAATATCATTACTATATATATTTGAANTCTAATACATAGCTTAAAGTATCTTCCAGAATTTAAGGTAAATTGAAACTAAATATCATTACTATATATATTTGACTATATATATTTGAATATATATAAATAAATAAATATATATAGTAATGACACACTTGAACATGTAAAAGTGAAAGANACTATATATATTTGAATATATATAAATAAATAAATATATATAGTAATGACACACTTGAACATGTAAAAGTGAAAGAACAGTAAAGCCTTTTTATTTACGATGTAAAATATTACAGACGACATTATTATGGCTTGTACAGCATGTTAAAAAAGGTATATCAGTTTATGAAGTCTGGTGCAATAGAAATAATCTGTTTTAATGAATTTTACAAATTCGGAATGATTAACTTCTCGATACTTACACTGATAATCGGTTTCTGTATGCGCAAAATTTTGTAAAATTAAACTAATTTTGTTTTAAAGTCAAATTATTTACAGCAGACATTTATACAGCAGAAGATTGCTTAGTTTATAAAAATACAATTGTTCCTCTCAAAACGGGCATTTTAAGTGTTTCAAATTAGAAAGTGCCGTGCACTCTGTTTAATATATTTTTTATTAGGTTTTACATTCTTTGGAGGATTTGGTTAAAGTTAAAGCAACAAGTAGGTTATATTACGTTTCTAAAATGAAGAAATATATTATTTCCTTTTAAAAACTGGCAGCATGAAATAACGAAATTCGTAAAATTGCAGGTTTTTTTATGTTCGATTAGTGTAAAGTTCCAAGGACACAGTTACATAAAAAATATTGTAGGAGTTTTATAAATTTTCAAAATTTACCTTCCTTGCAAGTTTTACATTTTGGATTATAGCTTAGACGTAATTATATTAATTTCTCAAATTGTTTATTAGTTTGATGTTCCAAGATTTTTGCTAGTTTACGATTTTGCTATCATTGGAAATATGTTGGTATGGTCAAGTAATGTCATTTAAAAATTATATATGCAATGTAAAATACTGTATCAATAAAAATACNAAATATGTTGGTATGGTCAAGTAATGTCATTTAAAAATTATATATGCAATGTAAAATACTGTATCAATAAAAATAAAGAACAGGACTACGAAAACAGAGCGAATAATTGTTGCCTTTTTAATCTGCAATGGCTGCACGATATGGACCAATTAAACATTAATTGTGAAACTTACAGAAATGTCGTACATTTTTTAAGAATTTGCTGGATATATAAGGGATGCGTTAGTGCAATTTGATTGTGTGAATAGCAAAATATTAGTTGTTTAATTCAGTACAGTACGCCGTAGCACCATAATGCTGGTTTATAAGCACTGAAAAATATAATCCAGAAACATTGATAACATTTCAATGTAAACTATTTGAGACTTTACACTAAGAATAAAGCTAAGTTGATAAGGTTTGAGAATAAAAATATATTTAATAAATCAATAAATGGCGTGTGGGGAGTGCACCCAGGGCAAGGCAACACCGTCCGAGTGACGGTCTTTCCAGCTGAGACCCGTAGGTGACCGTCATCCCCTAACATGACAGAAATTAAGCCCTGGAATAGAGCGGCGGTGGAATCCAAGGGCGTGAGAAACGGGAGTACCCAGAGAGAACCCGCCGGCAAGCGGCATCGTCCAGCACGATTCCCACATGCGAGGATCCGGGAGTGAACCCGCCGGGGATCGAGCCCGGATCGCCGTGGTGGGAGGCGAGCGCCCTGGTCACTACGCCACCGCTGCCCCCCCAAGATATTTAATAATACGTGTAGGAAACACCCGTCTTAAGATGCTACAAGATGATTGGAGAAGTTTGCGTTGTTCCGCCCCAATATCCGGAAAGTATACGCACACTGACGTATCTGATGGACATTGCCTTCTTCTATGCTAGGTAGCTGCTGTGATTGCATGTTCGTCACAGTATTTGCACTAAATGTAGATATTTCTGGCAGTTTACACCAAAATGAGATTCGCATAAGTATTATTTCCTCCTGCTACTGTAGTTTCCCGACCCTCAAAATTTTACGATAATATTTGGTTTTGTTCGACGAAAGAAAGTTCCAATTTTTTCATGACACCGTATTCAACTCGTTCGGCACGCAGTTAACCGAAATTTTAGATGTTGTGGCCATGTGATATCCGAGAAGGTTGCACCTGTTGTTTACCTGTGTATTCTAAACAAACGCGCCAGTTTGCTTTGTGTTGTCGTTCATTGCTGTTTGTTTGTACTCTTCTGTTATTCATTTGGTTTTTGTTGTTGGAGAATAAGTTTGATTTTAATAAACGACGCCATCTCACTGTTTGAAAAACACGTAGTTCTACAACGAATATCTTTTATTAGTGAAATATACTTTTCGGATAATAATGCAACACTGATACGCTTATAATGCAACAGGATGGGAAATTATATAATATATTTTCACAAATAAGCATACGTTACGATTTGTTCATTGCTAAAAACGTGGTTAGTGCTTAGCTGAGATACATATTTTCAAAACTATATTCTCTTCATCAGAGCTAGAGGCACGCTACTTGGCGAAAATTTCGAGACTACCTGAGACTCATATTCAAGAGAAGGAACACAGAAATGGATGTTTAACCTACTTTCCGAAAGAATGTCTGTCTGAAATCTATGCCCCTAACCCTTTATAATTTTTAAATCAGAGAAACGAATTTCACCAAACTCGGTAAGTATATATCATTATGCAAGTACATCCGACTTTTATAGTTTTAGATCAATTTGCATACTTAATTTTAAAATGGCGGAAATTATAAAATGTAGGCTATATGTTATAGCTCGGGAACCGTTAAACCGATTTAAACCAAAATCGGTACATTGACAGTGCGTGAAGTAAGTATTAAATTAAGAATGTTATCATTTTGATGGTCCACCATTTCACAAAATAGTGCGACTTGAAGAAATAAAGTTTTTACCTAAAGTGATATCTCGGGATACACTCAACCGTATACTGTCAAATTTTACCAATAATAATACTTATGTAGACCATACTATTAAATGTAATTTAAATTAGTGAAGCACTTATTTTCAAAATGGCAGCGATATAACTAATTTTAGATTAATTTTCTTTGCCTGCCATTATTTGAATTAAACTTTTTATGCTGAAAGAGACTACTAGAGCTATCAAATGTGCCAACACAGCTTTTATCCGCCCATTTGTAAGATATCAAAACATGACAAATTGGTATGTAAGGGGATATCTCGGGAAACGGTTCACCACTTCCTACCAAAACTGGCATGCAAGTAATACTACGTAGGCCACATGCTTTAGTAGGTCAGGCACTTCTTATAAACTGGCGGCAATATAAACATGTTCGATGACTATGCTATATCTACATGACCATTGCAAAGTGACTTTGTATGCTGGCTGCATCTGTTACAATAAACAACTGCATCTTCTTAGATACTCTTTTGTACACCATTTTGTAAGATAGTACCCCACGAATATATAAAGGCTTGTCATATCTCGGGGAAAAATCAATTAAATCCTACTAAATTTGTCAAAACAGCAGCACTAAAGTAAGCTATGTAGACATACATGTTTTAAGTGGGTCAAACACTTATTTTCAAAATGGCGACAATATGAATATTTTATTTAAGTACGCTGTATCCACGGAACAACAAAACAAATTTCTACAGAACTTAAAGTAATAGTAATATCTATTAAAACAATAAAATTTGTATACTAGAGGCCTCTTTTGTCCGCCATTTTGTTTGGTAGTACGACGTGAATAAATAAAGTTTGTTTAGGCTATATCCCGAGAAACAATCAACCCGTTCCTACCTAAGTTAGCAAACATTTTATAAAGTGGAAGGCCATGTAAATTTATACGTTGTGTTTTAAGAGGGTCAGACACCTATTTTCAAAATAACGGCCATATAATGATTTTAGAATAGTATGCTATATCTACGAAACAATGTTAACAAATTCCAACATAACTTTGAATGATGGCAGTAACTATACAAACTTTAAATGGGCTTGGCCTAATGAATAAATTCATTTGCCCTTCATTTTGGAAGATAGCACCACACGAAAAATAAATCTTTTGTGTCCTATCCCGGTAAAAAACTAACTGACACGCACGAAATCCAGGCCACAAGTTATAGTTTTGTAGTCTCTGTAAAATTATATGACTTAAGGAGTTAGTAACACAGTTTCAAAATAAAAACTGTGTAAATATTTTTGCTTAGTATGCCATATGTCCCAATGAATTTAAACCCAACTTAATATGTAGCAGTATCCAAGAAAATCATAGAATGTGCCAATACGTAATAGTTTTGATTTATGTTAATGAAGACGGCAACAAATGAGAAAGTAGAGCTTTATGCCGTATGCAGGGCACTAATCAAGCGATGATCGAAGTTTTGCCCACTACTAGTGCTAAAGAACGCCACTTAAACCTACATGTTATAAGTGTGTCTGGCAATAGCTACATTATTTTAAGTGTGTCTGGCATTATGTACGATATGATTGCCATATAAATAACTTATACAAGTTCGTCATATTTATGAAACAATTTAACCAGCGTTATTAAATAAACTTTATATGGTGGGAGCATCCATTATATCATCGACTATACTTATAGAAATCTTCTTTTCGCCGCCTGCTTTTGAGATGGTGACAGTTAACAAATGTAACAGTTATGCCATACTTAGGGAATAAATCATAACTTTCCACAATATTTTCCACGCAAGCACAGGAGGACATGTTAACTTCCGTGATTTAAGTAGTCCGAAATTGTTTGGTGGTTGGAATATAAATTGTTTAGATAACTTTGTCGTACCTGTTAAATAACTTTTCAAATTTCAACCAACGTTTTATGTTGACAGTATGTGTTACAAGCACCAGGCATGCCTATAAATATCTGGTTTTACGGCTGTTTTCAGAATATCACCAATGAGAAAATAAAGTTTTTAAGCCATATATCAGGAAACAGTCAACATATTTTAATCAAATTCTGCACACAAATAGTGCTACGGTAGGCCATATAAACTTGCATGACCTAAGTGACTCACGCACTTGTTTTAAAAATGATATCTTGGTAAAAACGTGAGATTGGCAAGCCCAGTCTATTGAAATTCAGATTCACTACTAGAGTTGACGCTCAGAATGATATCTCCGTTACGCAATTGGTTGCACGTCACCTTACGATAACAAGCGTTTTGGGTTCCAGGCCTTAGTAAGGCACGTTTGTATTTACGATAGTCTTACTAGTATTGTTTATGTTTCTGGTTCCCTCTCAAATGACATCGCTGTCAACGAGACGTCAATACCCACTTACAATCTAACCTTTTTCAGAACTTCATCCAAATTATTTGTATCCATGCAGAAGAAAGTATGCTCTTTTGTTACATAGGTAAAGATTGTTTTATATACCTGCGTCTCATTGTGAATACCCAACGATATCGAATAAGTAATTTTTCCATATATATTCTATGATTTATGCAGAAGAAATAGGGATTTTCTCTAAAACGTAAAGTAATGTTTTCGTAATAAAATTTGTTATAATGAATGTTCTCTTAGGATACATATGAATAAATGTTTAGAAATATCTTTCNATGTTTTCGTAATAAAATTTGTTATAATGAATGTTCTCTTAGGATACATATGAATAAATGTTTAGAAATATCTTTCGCTTTTTCTTATTATTTATACTGTTAACAAAATCATAATATGGATTACTTCAGTTGCATAAAAATACCAATAAGTACTGTTGAATTAGAGATGTGGTTCGTGACCAGTATATAGAAATAGTAGGTTCGAGCATAAGGGCTGGGGGCTGCGGTACCGCGGCTCCAGCCGCCATCTTGTTTCCATCCGTTATCTTATTTATATCCGCCATATTGTTTCCGGTTGCTACCTTGTCTCCGTCCACCATATTGTTTCTGGTCACCATCTCGTTTCCGCCTACCATCTTGTTTCCCAATTACTCACCTTTGTTCGACACCTGCCATCTTGGATGTTGTCTGATGTAGTTCTCTCGCCGTCCGCTAGAGTGCACCACTGTGCGTGCAATATTGTTTATTGCTGCTAGAGTGTGCCACTGTCGTCCGCCATCTTGTTTCCACTAGCCCTTCGCTCAACTGCCGTATAGGGGCCCTGGTGTCGCTCTCTCTCGCCCGCCATGTTGCTTTTATCTGGAGTTGGCCGCTAGGGGCTCTGTTTTTTTAAATTTAATTTTCGCAGAGCTAAAATTATGGCCGAGTAGGGCGGGATCGAACTGCCATACCTTGGGTCACGAATGTGTTTTAATAATATTTTTAATCACATTTCTGAAAATATTTTTTTACATTCAAAATTATAAAAATACGTACTTAAAATTTTTATTGCTTTATTTATTAAATTTATATTTTATCATTTAAAATATTTATTTTTCTTCAGTGAAGTTTCTTGTTGTGTATGCTGGTCTCCATCCTTCCCCCACCACAACACCGCCCCTCCATCCTGACCCTCTTGGACCTCTGTCCCCCACCCCCCTTCACAACCTATACCTATTATCCCATTGACTAGTTGGCCAGAGCCAATCAGGCACGTTGCCTACCCCCTCCATTGCACTCATATCCCAGCGTATAAAAGGCTTCGGGACACAGTATGCTACCTGCCGCTACCATCGTCGTCACCTGCTCGCTTTAAAATATACAGTTTATTTCTCGCCGCGAAGAAAAAGATATTTGCATGCTGTCCCAGTGGGCATAAAATATTTTCGGAGATCGTCGCGTAAGGGAGGCTACGGTCGCTTGCAGCTTTCGATGCGGAAAAAGAACTGGCCTTTCTGTCGAAAGAGTTCATGCTGACGCACGCACACCACGAAGTTGGGTACGTGTACAAGAGACTTCCAGCCTACCTGCAGCAGGACGAAGATATTCACGACTGCAAGGAGTGCTTGAACAATAATGTACAGCTTTGGCCCCACAAAGTACAACGCATTTTTTGCCTACTGTATGTATGGTTAAGAATAACGAACACGTAAGCAATAAGGCCAGTTTTGGATAAAAAGTTTTACGTTTTAGAAAATCATAGCTTTTATACTACTTAAGAAATTATTTTTTCATTTAATCGAAAAATGGTAATATGCAGTGTTGCGATAATTTTAGTTACACAATGTTGATTGACCCCACAAAGTATCCGGACCAAATGCCCAGAGTAAGTTTCCTAACGCGTAAGCAATGCATATCCAAATATTTAGATAATACATGACTTTTGTATTAAAATACGTAATTTTTAAGCACACATAAGAAATCATTGTTTCATTTAATCATAAGTTTAGTAATATACATTGGCGGCACAATGCTGGTTACAGGAGATTGGCTCAACTTTACACTAAATCCCAATCACTAACGTTAGGTTTTCAATATTGACACAACATGAAAACACATAAAAGTTAAAAAAAATAAATAAAAAAAAACAGATTCTCACTTTTTAAAAACACCTCCTCCATATTTTCTTAAATGCAAGAAAGGGGCACCGATTTAATACTGGATATTTAATTTTTGTTGCACTTCATAGGCACAACAGAAAAATACATATTAATTACCACGTTCGCCAACTTTTCAGCAACCATCAACAAACCATTTTGCATTTAAAAAAAAGTAACTTCATGTTATGGCTTTTTCTGAGTTATTGACATCATTGTCTGGTTCAATGTTGAAATTCTTAAAAAAATTTTTTGCAGTAAATTTTTGTTGGCACAAAGCCAATAATACTTACAGAATGTTAACCATTGCGTCAACGAAGTTTGCTAGTGTGATTGCTTCCTTATCATTGAAACCACTTTAGAGAATGTGTGATAAGATAAATTCACTAATATTACCGTATGAAGCTCAGTTTTAGCTAACATGAACTACTATAGCAGAATAGCAGTGCTATTCTGCAGAGATTGATAAAGTTATGAGTTCGAGAACGCTAACCCATCCCTAAAATATGCCAAATACATTTTTTATTATAAAATAATTATTTTACCTGTAAACATTTGACTGAACAAAAATTTGTCAAAAACGTGTCCACAGAACAGGCTCCTGGGAATGTATGAATTTAGAAATTTGATTTTTGTGATATAAAACAATTCGGTAGAGTGGTCTCATGGCAGAACATTTTTTGAGCCGAACACTTATTTGACCATAAAGGAGTTTGAAAAAAGCTGATTTTCCTTGATAGAAATAATTCTCTTGTAAGTAGATAGATTAAATCTAATGGGAGAACAAACTTTCTGCATTTTTTTAGGATTATTTGGTACAATGTCCGCTATACTTTTTTTTTTTTTGGATGAATGTCATTTACTAATTTATTTCACATGCATATAACGTAAAATATTCTTATTCTTATAGTTTCGCAGTAGGTCCGGGGCCATATTTTAATATCTGAATTTTACGGGTTTTCTCATCGACAAATGACGCGAATTTTCGTATTTTGAGGTATTGTCACGATTGTATTATGTTTCTACCGATTTCCTCGAATTCATAGACAAACAACAGATTATTCCGATTTTTATACCTTCTCGGCTTCTTTTGTTACCGGACATAGATGTATATACTTATTTCGAAGTATATCACCTTTCTTGCTTCGAGTATGGTCACATTTCTGCTCTGAGTACTCCCGATCACCACTGGTTGGTGTTATACGTGACGGAGTGATCGCGTTAAGGTAACGGTACTGAACGCTATGATAAAGCAAGGCACGTTAGTTCGCGAGTCTGGTCACATCACTTTGTTGATGGATTTCGGCAATAAAACTGTCTGCGTGTCACCTTACCAAGTCACTAACCGATACGTCTTGATGTTCGATAATTGAACGCACTCTGTAAGAAGTACTGCAAACTATTATTTCTAATGCCTTGATCATCGTACTTTCGGAATAGTTTTGAGGTTAACTTTTCTGTGAACTTGCGTGATATTAAGATCAATGTAGAATTATTTCACTCCGAAATGCCGAAAAATGCAGTTTCTGCATGACAAAGAGCTGAAGAATTTAAAATTGACAGTATTTATGCAATTGACGAGGCAACGCTTAAGTGTGAATATTGTAACTGCAGACTTACTTAAAAAAAATACTCTCTAGATAAATCATATTATTACAAGACGCCAAAAAGGCGTATCCTAGATCGCGAGGGCTGGAGGTCTTGACACAATTAAATTAACTCAATTTGATTTTAATTTATTCTTAAAGAAATTATTTGCAACATTAAACTATAGTCTGTTGGCGGTTTCTTCACACTTTTCGAATAAACCCTTTGAAAAACTACCCCATGTATGACGTGTTTAGCTATTGTGTAAATATGTCGTGTATCACAATCCTTTTATATTTCTGTCAACATAAAACTACCTTACTTTTAGTTAGATTGAACTTTTACTTATATTTTATTTATCCATTATAATATTTTCTTTATAATTGATATCAATAACAACAGGGAAGAAAAAGGTGAAGTGGCAATACCCAATAAGAAATAGTGTTATGAAAAACACAGGATGTGCACGAATGCAATGCATTGTCCCTTTGGTGTAGTTTTCTAGACTCGGTTAAACTTAGTTTGCACGAGGCGGAGGAATATCCTGGAAGTAGAATTTTAGCAAGGTTCCTGGAAAGTTGGAGGCAACCGTGAATGGACCAGACCTATCTCCTCATTATTCTTGTTATTCCTGGCGTGTGCGCAATATTTGATGTCTCTTGACAATTGTAATTAATATCAATCTCAATATTTATATATTGATTGTAGTCACTTTCTTGATAGAATTTTTAATTCGTACATGTTCAGCCTGTCTATTTTCGTAATTACAAATGTCTTGCACTCACGCGTCCAGTTTCACTCTTCACTGAGCCGATGCTCGCAGTACCGCAGACTTTACTCTCGCTGGCCATTCTTGCCACCACTTAACGCTCTGCTGGCTCGTCGTTTCACTGGTCTTCGCACGCCCGTCGCTTACGTTCGCACAATCCTCCCAACTCCCAACTCTAATGGCTCGCCGCTTATCACCACCGTGGCAAGCTCCTCAGCGCGGGAGAAGTACAGGCCTGTGACTTTATTTTTTATATATTTTTTTAACTAACTGCTCTAAAACTAAGTGTTATGTGAGCCTGCGGTAGGGACGGGAGTTAAGTGCGTCTCAGGGCTAAGCCCCATACTCCTACAAGGGGAGGGATTTCATGCAAGGAGACATGCATCGCGGCAGAGAGGGATTGGGCTTCCACGGCCAGATTGTGGCCATGACAACCTCCCTAAGTGTACTTATAGCTAAACTATAATTAGAAGAGAAAGGGAAAAACCGGCATAGTCACCGTAAAAACCCTTTCGACAGGAAAGAATTAAAAAATTGTTTCATGCATTAACATGTTTAACAGAAAATGCTACAGGAGACAGAGGATATGAATCATGCTCTTTATTATGATAGGATAAAAGTGCTAGNCATGTTTAACAGAAAATGCTACAGGAGACAGAGGATATGAATCATGCTCTTTATTATGATAGGATAAAAGTGCTAGTAGAGAGGGGGCGGGAACTTTCCTTCAATTGGGGCTGGGTTTAACCAGAGTAACACTTGTGCATCACTCTGGTGGGGGGAGAGCGCAATTGGGCAGGTCCCCCCCGGTAACTGATGGCTCGGAGTCCCGTCGCGTCTTAGATGGCCTCAGTGGGAGGAAGGTTCCCCGCACCCCCCCAGTATCTCTGACAGAGCCACTGGCAGTGAACCAGAAACTTCTTTCCGATAAATGCAGAAATTCAATCCGCTGAAGGTCGGGAGCAGGCGAGTTGCGATAGGCTTATCGCGGCGGCACGCCTTTGTAGCTTAAAACGCTTCTTGCATTATCGCTGCCTTACCTTCGAACATTACTTCACTCTATAGAGCATGGCGGGGCTGGGGGAGTGATGAAGAGCAGCGAGCATGTGACAGTATTAAAAGCGACAAATTTTTTTAAAATGCGGCAAAAGTATACTTAGTGGTACTTCGGATAGAAAATTACAAACATCACTAGTATAAAACTTTGGCAGTTGGAAAAGGCGAGAAGTTATGACTGCTGAGATGTGTGTAAGTCTTATCTTCAACTTTACATGTGATTTTTAACTAAGCAGATATGTATGTTAGTGGTAAACTGTGTATAATTTCTACCATCTTAAACAATGTGTTTGGTTTTGAANAGATATGTATGTTAGTGGTAAACTGTGTATAATTTCTACCATCTTAAACAATGTGTTTGGTTTTGAACTGAAAAAACTTTCATTGTGGTGCAAAATTGGTTATAGTTAAAAATTGTTTATTTTTTAAAACTTTGAAGTCTTTTATGTTAGGGCTAAATGGTGTGTAATTCTTACCATCTTAAATATTGCGTTTAGTTTTTAAATTTAAAGACCTTTCTATTGGTGTACATAAAGTACATGGTGGTTAACTGACGAAACATATTATGACTGTGATAAATTTTAACTTATGTCAATTTAAACAATACGCGACAAAATACTAATTACAAAATGCTTAATTTATTGTAATTTTCACTTTTTCATATCTTTAACATCCCCGCTAGAAGTGTTTATCATTTAATGCCTAACTATTCACTATAATGTAGATTCAACATTATATTAAGTCCCTTGGTGTACTTTATATTGAAAAACTACTGCATGTGGCTTTGAAAAGAAGAAACGTGAATTTACATGCTGTCGGTGTAACTTAAAAAGAATAACAACATAGCATTTTTGCCTTGAATTTGGGAAAAACTAACCCACCCTTGGGAAAAACTAACCCACCCTTGGGAAAAACTAACCCACCCTTGGGAAAAACTAACCCACCCTTGGGAAAAACTAACCCACCCTTCTTTCAAATCTCTACAAATATACCATAGACTTCATACAAGGAGGATTTGATAATTGTTATCTTGGAAAGTAAATTAACTTACCTTTTGAATTAATAACACCTATGTAAATATTACGGTATAGGCTAGGCCAAAAATAACTTCCATAGAATTTTTCTTAGATACTTTATCATTACTAAATATTTCAAGTAATAGTTCGTGAAATGCAATTTATGATCTGGNTTTCAAGTAATAGTTCGTGAAATGCAATTTATGATCTGGCCATAACAGTGCTGAAATTTAAAAAATCAGGTGTAAAACATAAAAAAACCACTAAAATTTTGTATTTTTTTTTTGATCTTGCAGAACATTTACGATTTTTTTTTGCCAACTGTATATGATGAGTAACTTACATTGGCAGTAATAAAAATATTTTAGCAGTGTTGTATTGCATTTTGAAATAAAATTGTTACTTATTTTTAAAAATATAAAATTTTAATCTTAAGAAAATGAAATATGGGCTGTATACATTATTAAAAGAAATTACATGCATCATATNAAAATATAAAATTTTAATCTTAAGAAAATGAAATATGGGCTGTATACATTATTAAAAGAAATTACATGCATCATATCAGTGGAAAAGTTATTCTGTAAAAAATATTAATACAAATTATAGAGTCAAGAGCAAGTTTTATGATTCCCGATCCAAGACAGAGGGATAGGTTTCGTCTTGTAAATACGACACACAGGTGCCGAGACTTGGCCTACGTATGTGTGTGTATGTGTACATACATATTAATTCAATTCCACATTTTACAATTGAATGCTCATAAAAAAGTTTTTATACTGTTTCCGAACCTAGTTTAAGTTTCCTTTTATTATTATTTTTTTTAAGTTGTGTTATTTGTTACAAGTAACATGAAGAATCTTTAAAATAGACAGATTCTATTTTACTGCATTAATATTTTCCTTTTCATTTTAATTTCTGGTATACCATCATATTTTTAAAACAATACATAAAACTCTCATAACGTCAGAAATAAAAGGTTGTTTCACGGCAAGTTGCAATATTTACGAACAGTTATAACTGACTTTAATTCTGACGCGCATCAAAATTACGTCCACGAAGTGTGGGTCAGGGTTACGGTGCAGTTGACTCCGAAGGCTGTTACATAATCGCGTGTCGTAAGAAGCTGATAACAGCAGACACATACAGGCGTAGTTCTTCGTTATCACCATCGCTGTTATCACCATCACTGTTTGAGTTTCACAGGAGGACTCAAGAAACGCAGACGTGAGTACGGAATGCTTGCAACAAAATCTATTTTCAGTAAAGAGGTACAAATATTTTAGAAAAAGTCTTCCAGTAGAATGCTCACTGATCAAAAACAGCAAGCCCCGAGTACGAGAATAATGTATACTTGCATCTGTAATCAAAACATATACCATTAACTAATTTTACGAGTACAACTTATATACTTGTGTCTATCATAAATTATTCTTGCTGCTGACAACAATTTAAAACAAGATATCTGGGAANAGTACAACTTATATACTTGTGTCTATCATAAATTATTCTTGCTGCTGACAACAATTTAAAACAAGATATCTGGGAAATTTTTTTTTCTAAAATTCATGCTATTAAAATGTATGTTTGTATACAGGATGATTATAAAATCCTGGGACAAACATTGAGGGGTGGTAGAGCTCACTTAAACAAACTATTATTGTGTAGTAATATATGGGCGNTAAAATCCTGGGACAAACATTGAGGGGTGGTAGAGCTCACTTAAACAAACTATTATTGTGTAGTAATATATGGGCGGGAGTGACGCGTTGAGGCACAAACACAAAAATAACACATGAAAAGCAACACATTGTTTTTTTTACAACGTCGCCGCTAAATGCCTTTTTACAGAAATGTTTATAATAATTACTCAAAATTGCTGCCACCGACAGTAAATGCAAGCTTGGTAGCGTCGGTGGAGTGATTGGCGAACAGATTTAAATACGCCGGGTATTTCACGCACGCCACCATTGTCAGCCAATCACGACATATGTAGAGGTCGCCAAGCATGCGTGACTGTTGGTGGATGCATTTCCAGCAACTGTTTTAACATTTTCTGTACGGAATCACTAGTTAAGTATGCTGCTAATGAACGTTGTATGTTTCCGTTAATGTGTTCTGTTTTTGTGTTTGCGCCTCAGCACGTCACTTCCGCCACATATATTCCTATACAATAATTGTTTGTTTTAGTGAGCTCTACCACCCCTCAATGTTTGTCCCATGATTTTAGAATCATCCTGTATATAAAGAATATAATTCGGGCATTATGTCAACGTATTTTAAGTGAGTTTGGCTTTCGGAAGTTTCCTATATTTCACGACGTACAAGTTTTCAAATCATACCTCCACGTCTAACCACCATGCTTCTACCTCCTTTCATCTACTTATCATACAATTCACCTTACTGGATGAAGCTTGCTTTCTGAGTGTATCACCCGCCCCTCCTCCACCAATAATTGTACGCTCTTGTAATTTTTGCTCATAGCGTTTCTTTACGGTTACGAAATATTTCTCTTTATAAAGTTATATTTATTTCGCACTTTTCACTTTATTTCACCTGTTTATCGGCACGTTATTTTTTCACTAGTTAGAATACCTTAAGGTAAAACATCAGATATTTTATAAGTTAATGGTGTCCATATACTTGAAAGCTAGTGGGTAAGTTATGATATATTTCGTGGTGGATGTTAGCGTCAGTAAAGAATGTGAGTTGATCGATCCGGGTGGTAGCCGTGGTTCCAGCGGTCTAACTGCGTGTGTTCAAGAACAGAATCTCAGGAACTGACGGTTGCAGTGAGAGGACATACAACTCCCGCGCAGACAGCAGGTGCGCGGATAGCACTCCGGCTGATCCACGTGTGCTTCTGAGAGCAAGATATTCTCTAAACATTTTGAAACAGTGTGTAAGGGGCCATTCAAGTATTACGTAAGCAGAACTTTAGTAATTTTTAACCCCCCCTCCTCCTTGTCAGCAAAAATAAGCAAAGCTCTTACTCCCCCCCTCTCCTATGCTTACGTAAACATTGGCATATATATTTTTTTATCTGTTCGGGTTTCTTTATTGTCATTCATGAGCAGCAGGAATTTAAATGCACATTTAATATTTATTCAAGCAAATTATTAAAATCATATTTAAATATTANCGATATTAGGCTGGTGTACCAGTTTTTTTTGGCTCTTCAGTGTACTTCAATTTATTCGCATATATCGTCAAATATTAAATACAGTCGTGTATGTTACAAAAACCCCAAGTAGCAAACAACAACTGTTATCAGTTGGCCAACCTTCGGCAGTGACAGCAAACGTTCGCATTTATTACTGTCAGAATTTTTTTAATGGATGACAATCAGGTCATGCAAACAAAAGTGACAGTTCCTATTATTGAAGTAATCGTAATATGAGTAAATGCTCTCACAATGATGGTTAGATTTCACGAGACGCCCCACAAGAAGATGATAAACGAAATATTAGCAACATGCCAACGGTTTTCAACTGTCGGGCATATACAAGCAGCAAACGTGTGGGCCATTTATGTTATACCAAATGTTACTTACTGCCGTGGATGTATTAGAAGCATGCTAATGGGCCACTTATGGCATGTCAACTGTTGTTTACTTCTGGGCTTATATACACAGTAAACTTGTGGGCCACTCAATGCAAACAAACTGTTAATTACTGCCACGGATGTATTAGTAGCATGATAATGGACCACGTTTGTTGTGCCAATTGTTGCTTACTGCTGTCGACATAATAGCAGCATACTTATGGCCCTTTTATGGTATGCCAACAGTTTCTTATCACTGAAGAGACATTATCAGCATTATTAAGTGCCATTTATGGTATGCCAACTCTATGACGTTTTGCAGTAGCAAATAACATATGTGAATTCACTTGATTATTTTATTACCTGCTTACATTAAGTAAATTATCATCTGACATTGCTAGTGAATGGAAAAAAATAATTTTTAGACTGGAAACATGCAAAGCATAACACATAACAAATTCGTTATTTTGCATTTTATATTCCACCTGAAAGTAGCCCGAAACTAAAACACTAGTATTTTAAACGAAACACAGAAATCCTAGTCTAGTATTTTGATACTAACATAGCTTGTGTCTATAGCAAAGCTTATAATGCAACTTGCATGTGTAGAAAGTATTCATATTTACTTAGAATGTTTTACATTAATAGATTGTAGGGTAATTACTAGCATTCTAGGATCAGAACGAAAGTTTGGTGAGTTGGTTTCCAGGTTCTTTCAAATAAATGCACTAATTGCCAAATAGTGCTGAAGATAGCATATATGAATATGATAAACAAGTCAATTTTATTTGGGGGAAACATAAATATTTTTTGGCTTTGAAAATGTATGGCAAGCTGCTTCTTTGTGGGCCACAAGTGGACAATAGCTGGGCCACAAGTGGCTTGCCAACATTTGGCTGATGGCATGTGGTTTACTTACACCAGGCCAGAAGCGGAAAGCCATTGGGCCACTGCTGCCACACATGGCCCACTGATGGCGCTAACATTTTTGGGGTACAGTTGGTTACGCAGAAGCGGGCTGCTTGTGGGCAGCATGGACATTATCTGAACAGTGGTCCAGATGTGGCCACATGCATCTGCGGGTGCATTACATTAGTTGACTGATAGTTAACTGATTATGGAAACCGTTTGAGGGCCGCTCGTGAACAAGCAGGTTTCCCCAAGTGGGCCAACTGACTTTTTGCTACACTCTTAGAAATTTCAGTAGATTTACGGAAACCTTTACGGAAATGTAGAGTTATTTTACGGAAAGGCACTCCGTAATGGACTAATAACGGAAATGAGTTCCGTAAATATTAAATACGGAAGCTCTTCGTATTATCATGGCTTCGACTTTGAGACACGAACAATGCCGATGATACCTGAAGCGTATTAAATCCCATCTTCAGAATACTACTTCGTGTAAAATAGTAGTAGGTGAGTGGCAAATCTTTCACGGAGTGTCAATTCTTTGATTATTTTTCAAATTCCGCTACAGGGCAAAACCTTCTTTATACACAGTGAAATACGCAAACAACGAAAAAAAAAACTATTTATTCGTTACCTCGTTTCATAAACTGCAAATAAAGCAACATAACTAGCGCTCTAACACGTCTTGAAACTAAAAGAGGCGGGTTTCGTCACTTTCGTGTAAAATCTATATTTATGAAATACAGTACTTAGTGTAAAGGTGTGGTAGGTGAGTGCCCATATAGCACGCAAACTTTCAAATGATACCTATTAAATGTCCCCACGGATGCTCTGAATATCCAGGAACATCCAGGAATAGCAAAGTTACATACAAAAAACTGCCAAAATATATCTAAAAATCCGCCCAATATCCACACAAGGATATATATATTGTGGATATCCTAAGGACATCATTAGATTTAGACACTTACCATAAGTAATAGCCATTGGAGGTTTTGTAACATGTAACGGATATCCAGGAAGTGGTACGAACTGATGATATCTGCTGCTAGATATCCAACGGATGACCTGAAGAGATTCATTTCAGGACTTAGATGACGTTATGAAATTGTGGATGTAATTGGGATATTCAGTGGATATCCTGTGCTATGTGGGTGGTACCATTTATTGAGTGTTAATTGGTGATTCGTGTTACAATCCCACTACAAAACAAAATATTTAAACTTCGTTTAATTTTTCTGTTATACACAGTGAAATACATTATGGAAACTTTTTGTTTTCTTATCCATGTTTGTGAAGCTGAAATAAAATAACAAACTCGCAAGGACTCTAACATGCCCGAGAGGTGTACATACATCATTATGCGTCTCCCTTATTTACAATACTTCTTTTTGTTAAACTCTGGTAGGCGAGTGGACAAGATGTTCGACTGTCAATTTATTTTCCATGTTCAAATCCCTCTACCAGACACATTTTTTTAAAAACTGTTTTACAGTCATTTTTGTACAATTGAAACACCCACATAACAAAAGTAAAAGGTTTTTTTTGTTAACCCTTTTTATAAATAACAGGTTTAAAAAAACCAACTTGTAAGTTTATGGCCAAGTTTCGTGAATTCACGGAGATTTATGTGATAACTACAGGGAGAACATTATTGAAAATAACGAAGTGTCCGTAATTTCAGGAACATGTATGGATTATTTGTAACCTGTACTTTCTGTAATTTTACGGACACTTTTTCTAACAGTGTACTTGGGACCATTCAGTATTTTTTAATTAAATAAATTAATGTCGACTATTACTTATAACCACACATTTTTATATAGGAATATCTCAATTCCTCATACATTTTATACGACATAAAGAGTAAATACTGGATATTGGTTATGTTTATGAAATACAATCATTCTAATGATACCCTAACTGTATTCAGATGAAAGGCATCAAATCACATAACAAATGCATGTCTGTATTCTGAGTCTAACAAATCATATGTTTAAATATTTTAAAGTCAGAACTCATATATAACACTAAAGGTTCGGTTTCGCCCATGAAGTGCCATTATATTAGCATATGGCGTTATTTTCTAGGAACCATGGCAAGTGGCTGGAGAAACAAACTGCAGAAGGCTGACCTCGAAGGACTTCTCGGCCAAGAAGTCGTCAGCTACGAGGCGACTAACTTAACTGCCGCAGGCGATAACTACGGCAGCATCATGGTAGCAGTTGACGTGGCACTCCAGTCAGGGAAGGCGTTGAACATCGTGGCCAAGATGATCCCAGAATCCGAAGTAGTGCAGCACCATTTCCAGAGTCATCTGTCCATGAGGAAAGAGGTAGACGTGTACCTGCTGGTGAGCCCAGAGTTCGACAAGATCCAGGAGGAGCATTCGGTTCCTTCCTCCGAGAGGCTGCACACGTTCTGCCACTGTCCAGGGGCGAGGCTGACTCTTCAAGGATACGACGACCGACCACTCGCCGATGAGGATTCCGTTCTCCTCCTCGAGAACTTGAAAGTGCAGGGCTACCGCGTGGCAGATCGCGTCCTAGGTCAAGATCTGACACACGCCGAGCTGGTGATGACAGACCTCGCCAAGTTCCACGCGACCGCGCTAGCTATCAAGCTCAAGAAGCCAGACGTCTTCAGAAGCAAGATCATGAAGGCGTGCGATGCGATCAAGATCAGTTGGTTAACCAAGGAGAAAGACGAGATACGTACACGAACGTACCTAGAGTCTTTGCGCGTAATTCCCATCTGCGAACAGAATATGAGCTTCCTCAAAGCCCGCATGAAACAATATGTAGACTATTCGCACAGCGACGAGATCAGAACTACGACGGAACCATTCGCCACTATGGTGCACTACGATTTATGGACGAACAACATGATGTTTAGGTACAAGTCCGAAACGGATGACAATCCAGTAGATTTGAAATTCGTCGACTTTCAAGTTGTCCGTTACGGGTCACCAGCCACAGATGTGATATTTTATTTATTTACTAGCACTCAAACCGGGGTTGTCACTCATCATTTAGATCGCCTCCTGAAACTTTATCACGACACTTTTGTGCACTGGTTGATAATGTTTGGCTGTGATTCAAACGCGTTTAAGTACAGCAACTTCCTGGATGAAGTGAACTCGGTCGCTCCCACTGAAATAGCTCACATTCTGCTGTGGTTTCTACCAATCACACTGCACAAAGACCAAATGAAGGAATACAGTATGTATTCCCCCCCAGACCAGAAACGCACACTTAACGAAGATTTTATTCGTAGAACTAGTGAAATAATAACGGTTTTCTCGCAGAGAGGGTGGCTGTAGCTACTTTTGTAAAATCTTTACTCCTTAAAAAAAAAAACTCTTTTTAAATATCAAGATTTAAAGTAGAAAGTGTAAAACAAAACTTGCAAAATTTGACGAGAATTTGTATTTAGAAAGAAAAAAAAAACTTATTTAACACACTGCTTGCATTGTTTTGTATTGTCGACGTGAATATGATATATTCATGTTTCACACATTAATATCACATTGTATACACTTAAGAAATCTTTCTATTCAGTTCATCGCTATTGTCAAACCATTAATACCATAACTTTACATCAAACTATTTATATATTGATGAAGGGAAGCTGTACTCAATATGTAAATAATAAGGTGATCTGAAAAGTGGTCAAGTTTTTAAGTGACATGAAAATGCGAAAAAGTATTTATATGCACACATACGTAAAGATATAATTTTTTTAAAACATGATAGGGCTGGAAGGTATGATGCTTAAGAATTAGACGTACACTCNGTTTACATCAAACTATTTATATATTGATGAAGGGAAGCTGTACTCAATATGTAAATAATAAGGTGATCTGAAAAGTGGTCAAGTTTTTAAGTGACATGAAAATGCGAAAAAGTATTTATATGCGCACATACGTAAAGATATAATTTTTTTAAAACATGATAGGGCTGGAAGGTATGATGCTTAAGAATTAGACGTACACTCGTTTCCGGAACTCCAAATTCGGCTTCAAGTTCGCGTGTGCTTACGTATGGATCAAGTGCTACAGCAGTGAGAACAGCAATGTCATCTGCTTCATCTGCACGAGTTCTATGACGATTGTGGTGTTGCTGTGGATTCAGATTTCCCGTTTCACGAAGTCTCATGACAAAAAGGGAGAACTTCCACCTGGACGGTGGGATCTTGTAAGGGTATCGCTCTCTGCACTGTTGCTATGCCGGACTAGCATTGTGCCGACCTTCAACGGAATGAACGGCGAGTGAGCAAATCAAGCTATTGATAATGGTAATAACAGAATTGTGTGTGTGTGTTTCAGTTCAACGAACTTGAACCTACTACATTGTACTATACAATAATACGCCCACACTAATCTGCTAACTTACATTCTCCATAGATGAGCAGCATTACTACCTTCTCGTTGCTGGAGTACATTTCCGTTACGACAACGGTCACCTTGAAGTGTGCTATATATACGNGAGAACTTCCACCTGGACGGTGGGATCTTGTAAGGGTATCGCTCTCTGCACTGTTGCTATGCCGGACTAGCATTGCGCCGACCTTCAACGGAATGAACGGCGAGTGAGCAAATCAAGCTATTGATAATGGTAATAACAGAATTGTGTGTGTGTGTTTCAGTTCAACGAACTTGAACCTACTACATTGTACTATACAATAATACGCCCACACTAATCTGCTAACTTACATTCTCCATAGATGAACAGCATTACTACCTTCTCGTTGCTGGAGTACATTTCCGTTACGACAACGGTCACCTTGAAGTGTGCTATATATACGNCAGCATTACTACCTTCTCGTTGCTGGAGTACATTTCCGTTACGACAACGGTCACCTTGAAGTGTGCTATATATACGACTGCACAAGGATGACTGATTGTCACGTCATGTGTGTTCCTTTGTTTCCTCTAAGTGCAACCTCTGTGGACTGGGGTACGCAACTCTGGGTAGCAACACTGTTTACATCACCTCTACATCAAATACAGAGAGTTAACGTCTTACTGTACTGTACCGTGCAGCGCAATCCTGTCGCAAGGCATCACATAGCGAGTCTTCATGAACCCTCGTGAGTCCCAATGTCTGTGGCGGTTTTTAACTGGTACATTGTGATACATTTTTGAATAGGTCTTGACGAGATTCATTAAACTTTTAACAAATATATACTTGGTGCCATTCAAAAAACTGATGTTAGTACTCGTATCTCACTAATAAATAATGCTATAAGGCTGATTCTCCAGCAGTAATATTTCCCTCTTCAAGTTATACCATTTTCTTATTAAACACTTATACATTTGGAGCTGCTGAACGGAATTATTATGGGTGCTCGGGATAAATAGGACATTATATATATATAATTTATGGGACATTATATATACATATACACGGTGATTGTAAAATCATGGGACAATCATTGAGGGGTGGTAGAGTTCACTAAAACAAACAATTATTGTATAGGAATATATGGGCGGAAGTGACGCGTTGAGGCACAAACACAAAAACATAACACATTAATGGAAACACAAAATGTTCATTAGCAGCATACTTAACGAGTGATTCCGTACAGAAAATGTTAAAACAGTTGCTGGAAATGCATCCATCAACAGTCACGCATGCTTGGCGACCTCTACATATGGCGTGATTGGCTGAAAATGGTGGCGTGCGTGAAATACCCGGCGTTTATTAATCTGTTTGCCAATCACTCCACCGACGCTACCAAGCTTACATTACTGTCGGTGGTAGCAATTTCGAGCAATTATTATAAAAATTGCTGTAAAAAGGCATTTAGCGACGACGTTGTAAACAAACAATGTGTTGCATTTCATGTGTTATTTTTGTGTTTGTGCCTCAACGCGTCACTCCCGCCCATATATTCCTATACAATAATTGTTTGTTTTAGTGAACTCTACCACCCCTCAATGTTTGTCCCATGATTTTAGAATCAACCTGTATAAGTATTGTTATGCAATTTATTTTACTGTATTTACATAATGTCTGTTATCACGATTGGTTGGTGGAATCTTACAAGGTGGTACACATACGTCATTCGTACCCGCGCATGTACCTCGGGGACCTGTGTCGCGAAACCATCGTCGGAAGGAGGAGCTCAAGCGCACCAAGTTCCCCGATTTTTGTGCGGTTGAAAAGTTGCTGAAACGACGCAGTGGTCGTGTCTATGTAAGGTGGCTTGGACACCCGAAGATTTACGACTTCTGGTCCGACAATAAAAACAATCTGAAATAGAACTTACCAATGGTTTTTAAAATTATGTTTTGTACAATAATTTTTTTAAAAAATGATAGTGTGTTTTACTTTTATTAACGTTAATTTTATTATTTCACGTAACTGTCGTTACATAAAATATTCGGGGAGGGGGAGGATAGAGATTGCTAGGTACTTGGAGGTGCATATGTGTGAAAATGCTAACAAAGCAGACCTCATAGTTACCCACCACTGCGCAGGTGCAAATGTGAGAAAACGACTTGGAGTCGCGTGCTGACACGTTTACCTCTTTTTTTCATAACACATCTCAANCAATGATTTTTAAAATTATGTTTTGTACAATAATTTTTTTAAAAAATGATAGTGTGTTTTACTTTTATTAACGTTCATTTTATTATTTCACGTAACTGTCGTTACATAAAATATTCGGGGAGGGGGAGGATAGAGATTGCTAGGTACTTGGAGGTGCATATGTGTGAAAATGCTAACAAAGCAGACCTCATAGTTACCCACCACTGTGCAGGTGCAAATGTGAGAAAACGACTTGGAGTCGCGTGCTGACACGTTTACCTCTTTTTTTCATAACACATCTCAANGCAGGTGCAAATGTGAGAAAACGACTTGGAGTCGCGTGCTGACACGTTTACCTCTTTTTTTCATAACACATCTCAAACTAATAACACAAACCGGATCGCTGGTGTGTGAACACAATTTTTAACTTACTTTCTTTCAAAATGGCTATTTTTTCAACCTTTTGGAGCTATACGTGATATCTCGGGAAACACTTTACCGACTTAAACCAAATTTGGTATGTCAACAATGCATAATGTAAGCATTTAAGTAATATATGGATATTGTTGTTGGTCTGCCATTTTGGGAGATAAGATCAGATTATGAGATAAAGACTTTACGATGTATCTCGAAAACTTTTCAAACAATTCTAGCCATATCTGGCACGCAAGTAAAATTATGGTAGGCATTGTAAACGTGTGTGATTTAAATTGATTAGGTAGGGGAGAGCATGGCAAAGTGAACTAGGCACTGTACGATGCTGCTACCTACCGGTGATTGCCGGAACTATCTTCTCCTTTACTAGTCTGTGTAGTGTACCTGTTATGGCGACCAACGAAGCAACGTGCGAGTGGTGACTTGCGATTGCTTTTTATTTATGTATGCAAGGTGAGATTGCGCCTCACTGTTTTCTGTTTAGTAAATACATTTATATAAGAACAGTGTTTCTACTGCATGCATATGTTGCTCTCATACCCAGTTTATTTATATTAAAGCGCTGTTTGGCTTTAAGCTTCGCATTCCGAGAAAATTATGTGGCATCTTATGGTGTCTTGTGGCAAAATGAAACAGCTCTTTTCACTTTGCCCCAGCAATGTGAAAAAGTTCATTTCACTTTGACCCACTTAAATGAACTGACAGTTTTCTTTGTTGTACATTAAATCATAGCTTAATCCCGTTATGATTTTAAACACTGATTAACTTTTAGATACCCATTCTGATTTTGTAGATAGTATATAAAGCAAAGGTGCAAATGTTAATTAAAAATTTTAAACTAGATTTATTATTTACTAACTGTTACAGAAAATCTTCTCAACACACATGGCGAGTGGCCCATATGGCATCTGCTTTCAAGTTTGTACGAGACAAGCGCCTCTTACTGTAAGAAACTGAGATTGAATTCAATGTTCCCAAAGTAACGCCATGTTCGGTACAACGTTGTCTTTTTTTTTTATGGAAACAGAATGTTCGGTATTCGGACGAAAGAATTGCAGGTGTTAGCTTACCAGTTCTCTGTTAGAAATGAAAATTTTTTTTGCCTACACAAATTACCTATTTTACCTTATAAATCTACTAATTTTTCTGAATGAAAATTACTATCTTCATTTTGCTTCCTACCCTTCTCCTAGCGTGTACTATTTTCCTTCGTTTTTCTTGACGACATTTCTCATGTAGCACTTTATCTTTTTTTCTTTTTTCTACTGCCTTCACCTTACCTCTCTTTTTCCTACTTATTTTCCTCAACTTTTTCCTGTCTTGGTATTCCTCACCAAAATTTGCCCACCTCAGTTTTCTTCAATTTTACTTTCGTTTTGCATGTGTGTGTTTCATTTACCCTCCTTCCCCCTCCATAACAATAATTTTTTTATTTTTTTATTTTTTCTCTTTGCCCTTCTTGCTTTGTGTACCTCTGTTGTCTTTGTCCATTCCGTTTCCTTACATTCTGTATTCGGTTTGAAAGTTTGTCCCTGTTGATTATTTGAACCTCTCCCCCCCCCAATGATTTCAACATCAATTTAACACTGTTTATTAATTTTATTGTTTCCTGATTATTTTCAACAATACAAAAGTTTGTTCATACACTACATTATCTTTACAATTCACTTCCCTATCCTATTCATTTACTCGAACTCCACCCAGTTATTAAATTTTCGCATCGTTACCAATATTTTCCCGTTCGTCATGCTTTTGTTCAATAATTTAGAAAACTTTATCTACCTGAGAATATCTCTATCTGCCTGCATTTCTGTTTTTATGACCGATTGTATTTCTCTCTGTATGGTCTCAAATTTTGCTAATTACCAAGTCAAAGTGCCTTCCCTATTAATCGTTTGTTTTTCGACTGTAATTTCCTGTTCGAAACCTAGACATTTGGACGTTTCCTCTTCACTCTCACTCATTGCAAAACATAAAAAGAAATTAGTGATAATTGGTAACTTACAAAATTTTCTCTTCCGACATACAAAAAAAAAATATTCTTGCTCAAGTCCTTTTGCTTCTCGGAATCTCACGATGCCCCGCGTTAATTAAAATCCGTATATATTCTGTTACCGTATTTTCGAAGTTCTCGGCATAACTCGAGTTACCGCATTCTAGCTCGAACGACGTCTTCAGTTGTAGCCGAAGATTCTTTATAGTATGTTAAATCTATCAAACAATTCAACAAACTTTAACTGAACTTTGTACACAAACAGTATTAATTAAAATAATTATTTATGCATACAGAGGTACTTTTTAACCGGCCTTTCTGCAGAGTAGTGCCAGGTGAAAAACTTTAACATTTTGCGTTATTTCCGGAACCATTGAACCAATTTACGCCAAATCATGCTTCAGAAGGCCATTATTTAAGCTGGGTCAGATATTGGTTTTCAAAATGGTGACCATATTAATATTATTTTAAGTTTGACATATCTATCAAACAATTTAAGGAAATTTAAGAAAACATATGCTGACAGTATCAACTAGAAGCGTCGTATAGAAAACCTCATTTCAGCTAATTTTATAAGATACCACAAAATACGATAATAAAGTTTTTATGGTATATTTCAGGGACCAATAAACTGATTTCCACCAAAATTTTCACGCAAGCAGTGCTACGATAGGCAAAGCAATGTTTTAAGGGTCTCAGGCACTTATTTTCAAAATGACGGCTTTGTAAATATTTCAAGTTGTTAAACCCTTTTATGAAAAACATTAGGTTGATTAAATCCGAAGTTGATACTCCGAATCCGACCTCCATAATGCAGTTGACTGCTTGCTAGCGTATGGTACGAGGTTTTCTGGGTTCGAGTCCCAGGTAAGGCACGTGTGTATTTGTTATTGTCTCACTACTGTTGTATATGTTTCTAGTCTCCTCTCGAATTATATTGCTGTTAACGAGACATCAAGAACTGCCTGCCGTCTAAGCTTGTAGGAACTTCATTAAAAGTAATTGAACCAATGTAGAGGAAATAAGGCTCATTAGATATTTCGTTGTTGAACGGTGCTGTTAACCTCATACCTCACAGCTTTCTGAATTTGTGTGAATTAGACAATACCGCGTGTTATATTGCACACACGAGGCCAACAAGTTCGAAGAAGGAATCTTCGAATCATACTCTATATTAATTTCCCGTATGCCCATGATAGTCTGATGTAAGTACTTATATTTATATTCAACGGAATTTTATTTACACAAATATTCGTTTATAATATGTTCTTCATTTTGTACCCAAATAAAGGGATACGATAATTAACTATGTGATACAATGTTTACGATTCTTTTTTTTAAAGTATTTTATTAATAAAAATAGTTGTTTAAATGTGGTTAAATTTATTTGTAAAATTAAAGTGAATTGAAACCAGTTTCAGCTCTAATTATGTGATATCAGATTAGATTTGCTAAATTTTTCGGAGCTACTTCTAAACAGTTGGCTGTTAGAAAAAAAAAAAAAAACGAATGCTCGCATCTAATGTCTTGCATAAATGTTTTCAATACTAGCCGAGATATTAATTCACAAATTGACAAAAGCTTCCTTAAAAAATTATTATTATTATTTATCAGCGAAAAATTAAATTTTAGGTATTTAAACAAATGTGAAATAACCTCGTCCTAGTTTTGAATTTTAACTTAAGTGATTTCTAAGTTCTAAGCTACTGCCCAACCTACTTAAAAATTTGAATATTGAAAGAAAACCCCAGAAAAAAGAAGATATATATTCCGTGTAACGTTGTATGATAATAGCCTACAGTATTGATATACCATAGGCTACTATCTTATAACGTTACACGGAATATATACATATATATATATATATATATATATATATATATATATATATATATATATATNCATATATATATATATATATATATATATATACATATATATATAAAGTATTCATTGAGTCATTTATGTGCTGCTAACAATACTTTACAATTTAGAAAATATTTACTTCACTGTACAAA
Source organism: Clitarchus hookeri (assembly GCA_002778355.1). Classification (NCBI taxonomy): domain Eukaryota; kingdom Metazoa; phylum Arthropoda; class Insecta; order Phasmatodea; family Phasmatidae; genus Clitarchus; species Clitarchus hookeri. Next base: position 54,304 of record NQII01009120.1, read on the forward strand.
ATATTTAGGAGGACGTTAGTACATATTTGTACTACATTCAACCAAACATTTCACCTATTATTGTTTACAAAAATAACTGCGGGGAAATTCAAACTTGGTTTAACACAAGCATGTACTGCCATTGCTTGTCCACACAACATTTATCTCCGTGTAAAGCAAATGCGCGACAGCATTTAAGAACAACGAACGCCATATTGATTTCACGAAGACAATCTGCCCTGTCGACATCGTGTGAGCAGTGGACAGGCACGCACTACATAGTTAGAGGCCCCGGTAATGCAGTAGTCAGACTATCAGCCTCCCATGAAGACGAAACGGTTTCGATTTCCGGAGGGATCAATTGGATTTTCGCGCGAGGGAAATGTTCTGGGCGATTCCGCTGGTTGGAGGGTTTTCTCGGGACGCTCCCGTTTTCCCCTCCCTTGCATTCCACCGTCGCTCTATCTTCACCTCGCTTCACCGTCACCAGCGCTCAGAACTTCGCCGATAAGCGCCGACCACAATCTCTCGCTATACAACCGACAACCTTCACACAACGCGCCACGTCTAACGCGCTCAGTTCCAAACTCAGGATACCAGAGTCGTTTGCAGGCTCAAGTTGTACCACAGAGGCCTTTTTCGTAGGAAATAGAAACCTGGAATAATCCTCCTTTTCCCTTCATGTGACCTCGGATGAAATGGAGTAAAATTAGCGCAGTTTTGAATGCCGATTCTTTGTTCACAGATTTAAAGAACTCTTCTTGTCTTTATCATCAAGACAATAACTATACGCATTAATATTGTTTAACTTTATTTCGTTTACAGTCGCCCACATATAAAATCTCACTGTTTAACATTTTGTATATGACACATTTTTTTTCCAACTGCACATTGTTATCTCTAAGATACAAATTATCACATTGCCACATGGACAGTTGAACTGTGCTTGAAGTAATGACAAGCATCTTATTGTAAACCTTTACGCTATCTAAGCTGTTAACCTTTTGACAATCGAACTACCTCGTTGAGATATGTCCGAAACCAGTGAAATGACCTAGTTCCAAGGTTATAGTCGTTTTACCTCTTATGTGCTGCATAATATCTTTCCCAAGCCGTTGCTAGATTAGCCAGTCACGTTGATAGTGACGACCATACATACTTATCACTGCTGGTTTGCTAACGAGACAGGCCAGTCGACACACACACACACTCCCACACACGCACACACACATACATACATACATACACACATACATATATACACACATACATACACACACATATATTTACACACATACATACACACATACACATACATACACACATATACACATATTTACACACGTACATACATACGTACATATACATATATTTACACACATACATACATACACACACCAGTGGATGGACTGACGTATATAGTAACATTATCGGTTTATAAATTCATTGCTTACATCATGCACTGTCAATGTACCAAATTTGGTTTAAATCAATTAATTGGTTCCTGAGATCTAACAAAGAGTTTTTTTTCAATTCTTGCTATCTTCCAAAATGGCGGACTAATAGCATTATTACTTTCTAAATTTAATGTTTAGATTATGCCTGTTTTGGCAGCTTTTTCAAAAATTCAAAATTCTTTGAAAAAAATCTTAGGGGAGGCAAAAAGGAGGTAGGTAGCGCATGCTGCCAGTTTTATTACAGATGTTTCTTCAATTTAAGAATTATAGGTAATGCGTAACACCAAATGATAACTGAATAAGAACTCAGGAGTCCTTTAGAAAGACTTTTGCCCTTGCACAAACTATTTAAAACAAATAATTTAATTTGATAGTTTTCCTATTAGCGTTATACATGACACCGATTACTTTTTTTTATCAAAATAATTCACGGAATGTGTGTATAGAGAGCCAGTTCAACGAGTTGCCAAAAGTTTCTTGTAAAAATACAAGTAAAATTTTGTAGCTTGCAGGGTACTGTTTTATGAAACGTACTAAACTGTTGATGTATCACCATGTTTATAATATTATAACAGTATTTGATTATTAAAATATAACTATTGTTACATACATTCCACATAAACTTGTTATAAATTCCATTATTATTTTGGTGTTTTATGGAAACTATATTTGCAACTAGTATCCAAGGATATGTTTCTAACAAATTTTTGCAGTGTAGTACTTGCTTGTTTATTTAAATGAACTTAGAGGAGTTAAGTCATAAAGTGNTTGCAACTAGTATCCAAGGAATTGTTTCTAACAAATTTTTGCAGTGTAGTACTTGCTTGTTTATTTAAATGAACTAAGAGGAGTTAAGTCATAAAGTGGAGCTTCATCCAGTTACAGAGCATCACTGAACTGTTAGTGACCTTGGTAGCGGATTGTTTCTAACAAATTTTTGCAGTGTAGTACTTGCTTGTTTATTTAAATGAACTTAGAGGAGTTAAGTCATAAAGCGGAGCTTCATCCAGTTACAGAGCATCACTGAACTGTTAGTGACCTTGGTAACGGAGCAGGTGGCAAAGCGACACCATCAGCATTTGCCACGGCGGCTGTCAGCTGAATTCAATTTCCAGTGAGTTAAAGCCCAGATTTTTGCATGCGGGAAAAAGTGTCGGACATTGCCAATAGCCTGTGTGTTTTCTCAGCTGAATGCAGTTTCCGCTATTCTGAAGATTCTCCGTTCTGAAGACTCGTGGCCGAACCATTATGTTGATAGCTCAAGATACCTGCTGCCGTACTTGCTCTTGTACAAACTTCTATAAGGTACTTTGCACGGGCCAATATACAAGTTGCCATGAGAGATGGCATAAAATATGTTTATTACGCGAGTATGTCTTTCTTACACGAGGCACACTCGGTGTGTGCGCAGATGAGCGTGTCTCAGAATAAATATTGCCAACATTTGTAAAATAGAAGAGAGAAACATGTATCGTACAAACTATGCACATCTCAATATTCCTTCATTACTGATGAAAACTGGAACAGTAAGATTCATATTATTTTATTTCGAACAAACAGAACTATAGTGCCCATGAGCAAATTAAAAGAAAGTTTTTTAGATATATTTACTACTTAAAATAATATATAGTTAGTTATCAACACAAAATGATAATTTGAGATTTAAAAAAAACATGGTGGATATTTTACTCACACTCCCAAAACAGCAATCGTAGTAAGTTAGGTATACCTACACCTTCGCTATCATCGCAGTATGACATAATAAACTTTAAACATAATTAAAATCGCTTGTGTTAAGTTTTCCTTAGTGGGTAGTGTTTAAAAGTATTGAATACACTATCAAATAATATTTAAAATCTGCCACCCTCAGTATTATTTTACTTTATCAAGCATGAATTCCAATTGAGTGAATGTTAACTACGTACATGTTTTGGTTTCCTCACGTAGAAGTCTAGCATAGTGGTCACGGGAATCGCGTTATGATCCACAATTGCAATATTATATGACAAGTACGAAAACAGGTATGAAACCTGCAATGGAAAATAGCAGAGGGTATACTAAACCTGGTACGAAATTCAGCCATCCGAAATGATAAATGCCTTCCTGTCTGCCTGATATAACAAATACTTTTGGTTGAATTTGTACATAATTATATATACCATACCAAAAAATACCTAGGAAAATTTGTTAGAGGAAAAATGCATATGAACTACAAAATATAACGACAATATCAACGGAAT